>JAMZAV010003320.1:0-50030 GCA_024449915.1 Sweltsa coloradensis
GTTTAAACATATGCCAGATTATTGCACAGTAGTCAGTTTCACTGTCTGACTGCCATATGCACAGAATGCATTTCACAGTTTTAGTTCTTTAGATTGTCAATTTGCACATATTGCGCAGAATGCACAGTTTGCACAGAATGCACAGTTTGCTCAGATAGTTAGTGTGTCAGTATGTTAGATTGCCCTTATTGTAGGGAATTCACAGTTTACACAGTTTGTCTGTATGTTAGATCGTCATATTGCACACATTGCGCAGAAAGCATAGTTTGCACAGATTGTCAGTTTGTTAGTTCATTGTCAGTTTCATTTTGCCAATTTAAGAGTTTTCGTCAGATTAATAATGTCAATAACATTTTGTCAATTTGCTAGTTTTCGTCAGGTACATACATATTGTCAGTTTTTCAGTTTGTCAATTACATTGTGTTAGTTTGTTAGAATTTCAGAATACAAATATTGCACAGAATGCACATTTTACACAATTTGACAGTTTGTCTTTTTTTCAGATTGGACATTGCGCGCAGAATGCACAGTTTGTCAGTTTGTTTGACTGTCATGTTACACATATTGCCAAGAATGTTCAGTTTGCACTGTTTGTCAGTTTGTCAGATTTAACATATTACGCAGAATGCACAGTTTGCAGAAATATGTTTAAATCTGACAAACTGACAAACAGTGCAAACTGAACATTCTTGGCAATATGTGTAACATGACAGTCAAACAAACTGACAAACTGTTATTGACATTATTAATCTGACGAAAACTCTTAAATTGGCAAAATGAAACTGACAATGAACTAACAAACTGACAATCTGTGCAAACTATGCTTTCTGCGCAATGTGTGCAATATGACGATCTAACATACAGACAAACTGTGTAAACTGTGAATTCCCTACAATAAGGGCAATCTAACATACTGACACACTAACTATCTGAGCAAACTGTGCATCTGTGCAAACTGTGCATTCTGCGCAATATGTGCAGTCAGACAAGCTGACAAACTGACTAACTGTGCAAACTATGCATTCTGCGCAATATGTTTAATCTGACAAACTGACAAACAGAGCAAACTGAGCATTCTTGGCAATATGTGTAACATGACAATCGGACGACCTTAAACTGTGAAAACTGTGCATTCTGTGCAATTTGTGCAATCTGACAACCTAACGAACTAAAACTTTTCAAACTTTGCATTCTGTGCAATATGTGCAAATTGACAATCTACGAATATCAAACTGGCAACTGTTTAAAACAGTGCATTCTGTGCAATATCAAGCAATCAGACAAACTGACAAATTGTGCAAGCTGTGCAAACTGTGCATTATGCGCAATACGTGAAAACTGACAATCTGACGAACAAAAACCTTGCAGAGAGTGCATTCTGTGCAATATGTGCAATCTGGCAATCTGACAAATTATCAAACTGGCAAACTGTTGAAACAGTGCATTCTGTGCAATATCTGCAATCAGACAAACTGACAAATTGTGCAAACTGTGCAAACTGTGTATTCAGTGCAATTTGAGCATTTGTGACGAACTAAAACTGTGCAATCTGTGCATTCTGCGCAATATGTGCAAAGTGACAATCTAAAGAAGTAAAACTGTGCAAACTTTCATTCTGCGCAATATGTGCAAACTGACAATCTTAAGAACTAAATCTCTGCAAACTGTGCATTCTGCGTAATATGTTAAATCTGACAAACTGACAAACAGTGCAAACTGAACATTCTTGGCAATATGTGTAACATGACAGTCAAACAAACTGACAAACTGTGCATTCTGCGCGCAATGTCCAATCTGAAAAAAAAGACAAACTGTCAAATTGTGTAAAATGTGCATTCTGTGCAATATTTGTATTCTGAAATTCTAACAAACTAACACAATGTAATTGACAAACTGAAAAACTGACAATATGTATGTACCTGACGAAAACTAGCAAATTGACAAAATGAAACTGACAATGAACTAACAAACTGACAATCTGTGCAAACTATGCTTTCTGCGCACAATGTCCATTCTGAAAAAAGACAAACTGTCAAATTGTGTAAACTGTGCATTCTGTGCAAACTGAGCATTCTGCGCAATATGTGCAATCTGACAATCGGACGACCTTAAACTGTGCATACTGTGCATTCTGTGCAATTTATGCAATCTGACAATCCGACGAACTAGCACTGTGCAAACTGAGCATTCTGCGCAATATGTGCAAATTGACAATCTGACAAACAGAGCAAACTGAGCATTCTTGGCAATATGTGTAACATGACAGTCTAACAAACTGACAAACTGTGCATTCTGCGCACAATGTCCATTCTGAAAAAAAGACAAACTGTCAATTTGTGTAAACTGTGCGAGATTGTCAGTATGCACAAATTGCACAGAATGCACAGTTTGCACAGTTTAAGTTCGTTAGATTGTCATATTGCACATATTGCGATGAATGCACAGATTGCACAGATTTAGTTCGTCAGATTGTAAGTATGCACAAATTGCACAGTTTGCACAGTTTGCACAGTTTGCACAGATTGTCAGCTTCTCTGAATGCACATATTGTTCAGAATGCACAATTTGTTTGTTTTTCAGATTGCAGATATTGCATAGAATGCACAGTTTGCAGAGTTTAAGTTCGTTAGATTGTCATATTTCACATAATGCGATGAATGCACAGATTGCAACGATTTAGTTCGTCAAATTGTAAGAATGCACAAATTGCACAGACTGCAATTTGCACAGTTTGCACAAATTGTCAGCTTGTCTGAATGCACATATTGTATAGAATGCACAATTTGTTTGTTTTTAAGTTTGCAGATATTGCACAGATTGCACAGGTTGTACAGTTTTACTCGTCAGATTGTGAGTTTGCACAAATTGCACAGAATGCACAGTTTGCACAGATTGTCAGCTTGTCAGAATGCACATATTGTTCAGAATGCACAATTTGTTTATCAGATTGCTATATTGCATAGAATGCACAGTTTGCAACGTTATAGTTGTTCAGATTGTAAGTTTGCACATATTGCGCAGAATGCACAGTTTACACAGTTTTAGTTTGTCAGATTGTCAGTTTGCTCATATTGTTTATAATGCACAAATTGCGTAGTTTTATTTCGTCAGATTGTCAGATTGCTCATTTTGCACAGAATTCACAGTTTGCAGAGTTTAAGTATGTTAGATTGTCATATTTCACATAATGCGATGAATGCACAGATTGCACCGATTTAGTTCGTCATATTGTAAGTAAGCACAAATTGCACAAACTGTACAGTTTGCACAGTTTGCACAGATTGTCAGCTTGTCTAAATGCACATATTGTTTAGAATGCACAATTTGTTTGTTTCTTAGTTTGCAGATATTGCACAGATTGCACAGTTTGCACAGTTTTAGTTGTTCATATTGTAAGTTTGCACATATTGCGCAAAATGCACAGTTTGTCAGTTTGTTCGATTGTCATGTTGCACATATTGCCAAGAATGCTCAGCTTGCACTGTTTGTCAGTTTGTTAGTTTTTTCAGATTTAACATATTGCGAAGAATGCACAGGTTGCACAATTTTACTCGTCATTTTGTCAGTTTGCACATATTGCACAGAATGCATAGTTTTGCACATTTTAAGTTTGTCAGATTGTCAGTTTGCACATATTGTTTAGAATGCACAGTTTGCGCAGTTTTAGTTCTCAGATTGTCAGTTTGCACATATTGCACAGAATGCACAGTTTGCACAGTTTAAGTTCGTTAGATTGTCAGTTTGCACATATTGCACAGAATGCACAGTTTGCACAAATTGCACAGTTTTAGTTGTTCAGATTGTAAGTTTGCACATAAGGCGCAAAATGCACAGTTTGTCAGTTCGTAGATTATCATGTTGCATATATTGCCAAGAATGCACAGTTTCAATGTTTTTAGTTTTTTATTTTTTCAGATTTTAAATTTGCGCGGAAAGCACAGTTTGCACATATAGCACAGAATGACAGATTGCCAGTTTAGTTGTCAATTGTAAGTATGACAAATTTCACAGAATGCCCCCAGTTTTACAGATTGTAATTGATATTTTTCATATTGCACATATTTCCAGAAGCACGTTTGCAAGATTAGTTTTCAGATTGTCAATTTGCACATTTTTCACAGAATGACAGTTTGCAGTGTTTAAGTTCGTTAGATTGTAGATTGCACAATTGGCGAAAGCCAGATTGCACAGTTTTAAGTTCGTGAGATTGTAAGTATGCACAAATTGCCAGATTTCACAGTTTTAGTTGTTCAGATTGTAAGTTTGCACATAAGCGCAAATGCACAGTTGTCAGTTCGTTTGATTATCTGTTTCATAATTTCCAAAAATGCTCGTTGCATTTTGTCATTGTTTTTTGTCGATTTAACATATTGCGCAGAAGCCATTTGCACTATTTTACAGAATGCACAGATTGCACAGTTTTTTGTTCTCAGATTTAATATGCACAAATTCCACAGAAAGCCAGTTTTCCAGTTTTCACAGATTGTCAGCTTGTCTGAATGATATATTGTCAGAATGCACAGTTTGCACAGTTTTAACAATTTGTTTTTTTCAAATTGCAGATTTGCACAGAAAGCCCGTTGAACAGTTTGAGTTAGTCAAAAGTGTTTTCACATATTTCGCAGAAAGCACGTTTCCAATTTTTTGTTGTCAGATTTTCAGTTTTTCACATATTTCATGGGAGCCATTTTGCCAGTTTTAGTTATAGATTGTCAATTGCACATATTGCACAAAAATGCACTTTTCAGAGTTTAAGTTTTTTAGATTTACAGATGACATATTGCCAGAAAGCACGGGTTGCACAGTTTTTAAATTCGTCGGATGTATGCACAAATTGCACTGAATGCCAGTTTCACATTTTGCACAAATCTTTTTTGATTTCGATATTTTCACAGAATCACTGTTTTTAAAAGTTTGCCTGTTTAATAATTTTCAGATTTCCGATTGACATATTTCACAGAATACACTGTTTCAACTTTGCCAGTTTTTAAATCGTCAGATTGCTTTTTCACAATTGACGAAGCACAGTTTTCAAAGTTTTTGTTTTGTCACTTGTAGATTTCACAAAATTTCACAGAAGCACAGTTTTTCCATTTTTAAAATGTCAATGTCAGTTTTCCATATTGCACAGAAGCACTGTTTCAAAGTTTGCCGTTGATAATTCGTCAGATTTTCAATTTTCCAAAGCACAAATGCAAAATTTTTCAAAGTTTTAGTTCGTCAGCTTTTAGATAGCACAAATTGCACAGAAAGCACAGTTTTTACAGATGCAAGTTTGATATTTTTATTTTGCACATATTGCGCAGAATGCTCAGTTTGCACAGTGCTAGTTCGTCGGATTGTCAGATTGCATAAAATTTCACAGAAGCACGTATGCACAGTTTAAGGTGTCCCCATTTTCAGAGAATATTGCGCAGAATGCTCAGTTTGCACAGAATGCACAGTTTTTCACATTTTACAGTTGTCTTTTTTCAAAGGACATTTTGCCAAGCCAAATTTTTTCAGTTTTTAGACGTCATGTTACACAATTGCCAAGAATGCTCAGTTGTCTGTTTGCAGTTGTTGACGCACTATTGAAGAATGCACAGTTTTAGTTCTTTTGATTGTCAATTTGTACATATTTCACAGAATGCACAGTTTGCACAGAATGCAAGTTTGTCAATGTTTTGTGTGTTGTTAGATTGCCCTTTTTGTGGGGGTTTACAGTTTTCACAGTTTACACAGTTTGTCTGTATTTTGATCGTCATATGCACTATTGCGAAATGCACGTTTTTCACAAATTTAGTTCGTCAGTTGTCATTTGCACTATTGCGCAGAATGCACAGTTTTCACAGTTTTAGTTCGTCCGATAGTCAGATGCACATATTGCACAGAATGCACAGTTTGCACAGTGTTAGTTCGTGGATTGTCAGTTTGCACTTTTTTCACAGAATGCACAGTTTGCAGAGTTGAAGTTCGTAAGATTTTATATTTAAATATGGATGAGCACAGATTTTCAGAGATCTAGTTGTCAGATTTTCAATTTTCACATTTTCCACAGTTGCAGGTTTTTAAATTTTGTTAGATTGTCAGATTGCACATATTGCCAGAAACACAAATTGCCAGATTGCACAGTTTTTTTTGTTCGATTTTTAAGTTTTACATAAGGCGCAAATGCACAGTTTTTCAGTTCGTCAGATTATCATGTTGCCTATTGCCAAGAATGCACAGTTTGCAAAGTTTGTCAGTTTTTAAGTTTTTTCAGATTTAAATATTGGCGGAATGCACAGTTTGCCCCCATATAGCACGAATGCACAGATTGCCAGTTTTAGTTCGTCAGAGTGCAAGTATGCACAAATTGCACAGAAGACAGTTGCAGTTGTTAGACTGTCATGTTTCCCAAAAATGCCTAGTTTGCCCATTTTTTTTTACACAGATTGTCTGATTGTAATATTCAAGAATGCACGTTTTAACAGTTTTCCCGTTTTATAATTTTTCAAAGGGGAAGTAGTTTGCACATATTGCACAGAATACCTTTTCAAAAAGTTTTTCCATTGATTAATCGTCGATGTCAGTTTGCACATATTTACAGAAAGCACGTTTTCAAAGTTTTAGTTCGCAGCTTGTAAAATGCAAAAATTGCCAGAATGCACAGTTTGCACAGATTGTAAATTTGATAGTTTGTCATATTGCCATATTGCGCAGAATCACAGGTTTGCACAGTGTTTGTTTGTCGGATTGTCGATTGGGGGTAAATTTCATAGAAGCACATTTTTTCACAGTTATAGTTGTCCATCGTAAAATTGCACATATCACAGAAGCTCAGTTTTTAAGAATGCAAGTTTACCAGATATTAGTGTCAGTATTTAGATTGCCCAAATTGTAGGGGAATTTACAGTTTACACAGTTTTTTCGTATGTCAGATCGTCATATTGCAATATTGCGCAGAAAACATAGTTTGCCCAGATTGTCAGTTTGTTTGATTTGTAAGTTTATTTTTCAATTTTCGAGTTTTCGTCGATTTTATTTGAATAATGTGTTTGTCAAAACATTTTTTTCAATTTGCTAGTTTTCGTAGGTTTATACATATTGTCAGTTTTTTAGTTGTTAATTACATTGTGTTAGTTTGGTAGAATTTTAGAAACAAATATTGCACAGAAGCACAGTTTGCACACTGAGTAAGTTTTCAGCTTTTCTGACTGGGGCATATTGTTTTAGAATGCACAAATTTTTCGTTTTTTTAGATTTTCAAATTTCACAGAAAGCACAGTTTGAACAGTTTGCCCGTTTGATAATTTTTTCAGATTGCACATATTGCACAGAATGCACTGTTTGCACGTTTTTAAAGGGGTTAGATTTTTAATTTTTCCATATCGCACAGAAAAGCACGTTCAAAAAAGTTTTATTCTTAAGATTGTCAGTTTCACATAGTGCGCAGAATGCACGTTTGCCAGTTTGTTCTTCGGATTTTCAGATTGCACATATTGACAAAATCAAGTTTTGCAATTTTAAGTTTTTAGATTTTCAGATTGCCCCAAAATTGCACAGAATGCACAGTTTTTAAAAGTTTTTGTTACAAGATAGTCAGTTTGCACATATTGCAAGAAAAGCACTGTTTCACAGTTTTCCGTTTTATAAAATTTTTCGATGCCAGATTGCACATATTTTCACAGAATCACTGCTGCCCTGCTTTGTTTGTCAGTTGTAAAATTGCCAAATTTCCAAAAAATGCACAGTTTTCACAAGGGGCAATTTAAATTTTTCTTTTTGCCATATTGACAAATCTCAGTTGCCAGTGCTAGTTCGACGGATTTCAGATGCATAAAATTTCACAGAAAACCCCAGTATGCAAGTTTAAGGGCGCCGATTGTCGATGCCATATTGCGCGAAAGCTCAGTTGCACAGAACACAGTTTACACAATTTTACAGTTTTTCTTTTTCAGAAGGACATTGTCGCAGAATGCCAGTTTTTTCAGTTGTTAGACTTCTGTTACACATATTGCCAAATGCTCAGTTTTCTCGTTTTTCAGTTTTTCAGATTAAAAATATTTGGGGAATGCATATTTTCACAGTTAGTCAGTTTGTCAGCTTGTCTGACTGCACATATTTTCACAGAAAACATTTTTTCACGTTTTAGTTCTTTAATTGTCAATTTGCCATATTGCGCAGAAAACACAGTTTTCACGAATGCACATTTTGCTCGAATTTTTTTTGTCAGTATTTTGATGCCCTTTTTGTAGGGAATTCCAGTTTACACAGTTTGTCTGTATTTTAGAGTTTTTGCACACATTGCGCAGAAAGCTAGTTTTCACGTTGTCGTTTGTTGTTTATTGTATTTATTTTTCCAATTTAAGGTTTTCCTTTTAGGATAATATTGCAATAATGTCGTTTGTCAATACATTTTGCAATTTTCTATTTTCGTCAGGTACATACATTTGTCAGTTTTTCAGTTTTGTCAATTTCATTGGTTAGTTTTTAATTCAGAATACAAAAAATTTCCACAGAAGAAAAATTTTTCACAATTTTACAGTTTGTCTTTTTTTTCAGATTGGAAATAGCGCGCAGAAGAAGTTTGTCATTTTTTGACTGCATGTTACACATATTGCCAAGAATGTTTTATTTGCATGTTTTCAGTTTGTCCCGATTTAACAAACATATTTCGCGATGCACAGTTTTCAGAGATTGTTCTTAAGATTGTCGTTTCACTATTGCGCAGAAAGAAAGTTTGCACGTTTTTTTTTTTAGATTTTCATTTGCACTATTCGCAAAAAGCACTTTTTGCACAATTAAGTTCGCAATGTCAGTTTTCACAATTGACAGAAAGCCAAGTTTGCACAGTTTTGTTCTTTTGATTGTCGATTGCACATATTGCGCTGAATGCAAGTTTTTCACAGTTTCACAATTTGTAGTTGTCGCACTGTTTCAACAGTTTGCCTGTTTGATTCGTCAGATTGTCAGTTTACACATTGCAAGAATGCCAGTTTGCACAGGTTAGTTTTTGTGGATTGTCAGTTTGCACTTTTTTCACAGAATGCACAGTTTCAGAGTTTTAAGTTTGTAATTGTCAAATTACATATTGCGATGAATGCACAGTTGCAAAAGATTTAGTTCGTCAATTTTAAGTATGCACAAATTGCACAGAATGCAGGTTTGCCCCGTTTTAGTTGTTCAGATTGTCATTTGCACATATTGCCAAAAAAACACAGTTTTAAGTATTTTTTGTCGGATTTTCATTTGCAATTTTGCACAAAATGCAAATTTTGGGGAGAGTTTAAGTTCGTAAGATTGTTATATTGCACATATTACACAAAATGCACAGTTTTCAGAGATTAAGTTCGATTGATTGTAAGTTTGCACATATTGCACAGAATGCACAGTTTTGCACAGTTTTTAGTTCTTTAGATTGTCATTTTCCACATATTGCGCAGAATGCACAGTTTGCCCATTGAGTTCTTCAGATTGTAAGATTCAATATTGGAGAATGCAACTTTCAAAGTTTAAATTTATCAATTGTAAATGCACAAATTGCCTGTGCACAGTTTGCAGAGTTTTCACAATTTGTCAATTTTTTGATTGCAGAATTTCACAATTCACTGTTTCAACAGTTTGCCAGTTTAGTAATTTGTCAATTCCAGATTGCACATATTGCACAGATGCACCTCTGCAATGTTTTGTTTGTCAGATTGTAGTTTTTTCCCTATTGCGCATAATCACAGTTGCCAGCTTGACAATTTTTTCAGTTTGTCTGATTTAGATATTGCACAGAATGCACTGGTTAAACAGTTTGCCAGTTTTATAATTTTTTCAGATTTTCAATTTTCACATATTGCACAGAATGAAAGTTTTAAAAGTTTTTGTTTGTCAGTTGTAGTTACCAAATTGCTCATTTCACGTGCAGCTGGAGTCAGATTGTAAATTGCACGAATGCCATATGCCCCGTTTTAAATTTGTCGATAGTCGATTGCAATATTTCCCAAAATCTCAGTTTCCCTTTTTTTGTCAGTTTGAGATTAAAATATTTCGCAAAGCACGTTTCACAGATTTTTAGCTTTTTGAAGCCATTTGACAAATGCACGTTTGGCCCCAGTTTTCACAGATTGTCCTTGTCGAATGCACAATTGAAAGAAGCACAATTTTTGGGTTTTTTGATTTAGAATTTCACAGATTGCACAGTTTTCACATTTTTGTGTTTAGATTGTCAATTTGCACATATTTCCGAATGCACAGTTGCACAGAGTTTTTAAACGGTAGGTTTTCAATCAATATTGGGAGAATGCACAGAAATTTACATTTAAGTTGTCAGTTGATTGCAAAAAAATTTCAAAAAAAGCCAGGGCCCGGTTTGGTTTTGGCTTGCGTTTTCACATTGCCCCGAAGCAGTTTCAAAAGAAGGAATTTTTTATTGAAAAGCGATGAAACATTTCACGAAATTGTCAGATTTCAATTTTACATTTTGCAGATTTAAGTTCTTTTAAATTTTCGTTTCACTTGCCGAATCCCAGTTGTACCTTTTTTTAAAATTGCCGTTTTACAGTTTAGTTTTTTCAATTTTTAGATTGCCCTATTGCACAAATGCATTTCGAGTTTAAACGTTTATTTCAAAGCAATTTTCGCAAAAGCACAATTGCACATTTTATTGCACAAATCTCAAAGCACTGAAAACCGTTTTCACAGTTTGCACAATTTGTCAGTTTGTCTGATTGCTGATATTGCACAGAATGCACTGTTTAAACAGTTTGCCAGTTTGATATTTTGTCTTATTGCTCATATTGAGCAGAATGCTCAGTTTGCACAGTGCTAGTTCGTCGGATTGTCATTTGCATAATTGCACGGGAGCACAGTTGCACAGTTACTCAAAACTGTGTAAACTGTGCATTCTGCGCAATATGTTAAATCTGACAAACTGACAAACTGAGCATTTTGCGCAATATGTGCAAACTTACAATCTGAACAACTAAATTTGTGCAAACTGTGCAATATCTGCAAACTAAAAAACAAACAAATTGTGCATTCTAAACAATATGTGCATTCAGACAAGCTGACAATTTGTGCAAACTGTGCAAATTGCAGTCTGTGCAATTTGTGCATTCTTACAATCTGACCAACTAAATCGTTGCAATCTGTGCATTCATCGCATTATGTGAAATATAAATCTAACGAACTTAAACTCTGGCAAACTGTGCATTCTGTGTAATTGGCAAACTAACAATCTGACAAATCTAAACTGTGCAAACTGTGCATTCTGCGCAATATGTGCATTCAGACATGCTCACAATCTTGAAAAACTGTGCAAACTGTGCTATCTGTGCAATTTGTGCAATCTTACAATCTGAACAACTTAAACGTGCAACTGCAACTTGCAATCTGTGAAATTTGTGCATACTTACAATCTCACGAACTAAAACTGTGCAATCTGTGCAATATCTGCAATCAAAAAAACAAACAAATTGTGCATTTTTCAACAATAGTGCATTCAGACAAGCTGACAATCTGTGCAAACTGTGCAAACTGTGATTCTGCCAACATGTGCAAACTGACAATCTGACTAAATAAAACTGTGCAAACTGTGCATCTGTGCAAAATGTGCAATCTGCAATTCGACGAACTATCACTTTGCAAACTGTGCATTTTGTGCAATATGTGCAAACTAACAATCTGAACAACTAAAACGTGCAAACTGTGCATTCTATGCAATATCTGCAATCTGAAAACAACTCAATATGAGGATTCTGATAATATGTGTATTCAGACAAGCTGCCCAAATCTTGCAAACTGTGTATTCTGCGCAATATGTGCAACAACTGACATTTGACTAAATAAAACTGCACAACTGTGCAATATGTGCAAACTGACAATCTGAAGAACTCAAACTGTGCAAACTGTGCATTCTGTGCAACGTCTGCAATCTGAACAACAGACAAATTGTACATTCTAAACAATATATGCATTCAGACAAGCTGACAATCTGTGCAAACTGTGCAAACTGTGCAAACTGTGCATTTTGTGCATACTTACAAACTGACAACTTAAACTGTGCAATCTGTGCATTCTGCGCAATATGTGCAAATTTGGCACTCTGACGACCTAAATCTGTGCAAACTGTGCATTCTGTGCAATATGTGAAAACTGACAATCTGACGAAAAAAACTGTGCACCTGTGCATTTTTCGCAATAAGTTAAATCTGACAAATTAACAAACTGAAAAAACAGTTCAAACTGAGCACTTTTATGGCAATATGTGCAATCATGACAACCTAACGAACTTAAACTGCAAACTGTGCATTCTGTGCAATATGTGCAAATTGACAATCTGAACAACAAAAACTGTGCGAACTGTGCAATCTGTGCAATATCTGCAATCAAAAAAACAACCAAATTGTGCATTCTTAACAATATGTGCATTCAGACAAGCTGACAATCTGTGCAAACTGTGCAAACTGTGCAATTCTGTGCAATATGTGCATACTTACAATCTGACGAACTAAATCGGTGCAATCTGTGCATTCATCACATTATGTGCAATATGACAATCCAACGAACTAAAACTCTGCAAACTGTGCATTCTGTGCAAAATGTGCAATTAACAATCTGAACAACTAAAACGTGCAAACTGTGCATCTCTGCAATCTGAAAAACATACATATTGAGCATTCTGAATAATATGTGCTTTCAGACAAGCTGACAATCTGTGCAAACTGTGAAATTCTGCGCAATATGTGCAAACTGACATTCTGACTAAACAAAACTGTACAAACTGTGCATTCTGTGCAATATGTACAAACTGACAACCTAACGAACTTAAACTCTGCAAACTGTGCATTCTGTGCAATATGTGCAAACTGACAATCTTAAGAAACTAAAACTGTGCAAACTGTGCATTCTGTGCAACGTCTGCAATCTGAAAAACAGACAAATGTACATTCTGAACAATATGTGCTGTCAGACAAGCTGACAAACCGATTAACTGTGTAAACTGTGCATTCTGCGCAATATGTTAAATCTGACAAACTGACAAACAGACAAACAGTGCATACTTCTTCTTCTTGGCAATATGTGTAACAAAGAGTCTAACAAACTGACAAACTGTGCATTCTGCGCACAATGTCCAATCTAAAAAAAAAGACAAAACTGTCAAATTGTGTAAACTGTGCATTCTGTGCAATAATTGTATTCTCAAATTCTAACAAACTAACATAATGTAATTGACAAACTAAAAAAACTAACAATTTGTATGTTACCTGATATAAAATAGCAAATGAAATACAAACTATGTAAACTGTAAATTCCCTACAATATTTGCAATCTAACATACCTTGAACACTAACTATCTGAGTAAACTGTGCATTCTGTCCAATCTAAGCATTCTGTGAATATGTGCAATCTTACGATCGGACGAACTAACTGTGCAAACTGTGCATTCTACGCAATTAATGCAATCTGACAATCCGACGAACTAACACTGTGCAAACTGTGTATTCTGCGCAATATGTGCAATATGACAAACTATCAAACTTACAATCTGTGAAAACTGTGCATTCTGTGCAATATGTGCAAACTGACATTCTGACGAATTATCAAACTTTCAAACTGTTGAAACAGTGCATTCTGTGCAATATCAGCAATATGGCAATCTGAAAAATTATCAAATTGGCAAACTGTTGAAACAGTGCATTCTGTGCAATACTTGCAATCAGACAAACTGATAAATTGTGCAAACTGTGCAAACTGTGCATTAAGTGCAATTTGTGCATACTTACAATCTGACGAACTAAAACTGTGCAGACAGTGCATTCTGTGCATTTTGTGCAATATGTGCAAACTGACACTCTGACGAACTAAAAATGTGTAAACTGTGCATTCTGCGCAATATGTGCAAACTGACAATCTCTCTTACTCAAACTGTCTGAAAAATCTGAAAAACAGACAAATTGTTCAAACTGTGCAAACTGTCATTCTGAGCAATATGTGCATTCAGACAAGCTGACAATCTGTGCAAACTGTGCAATCTGTGCATTCTGCGCAATATGTGCAATATGACAATCTAACGAACTTAAACTCTGCAACTGTGCATTCTGTGCAATATGTGCAAATTGACAATCTGACGAATTAAATCTGAGTAAACTATGCATTCTGTGCAAGATGTGCAAACTGACAATCTGAACAACTAAATTTTTGGGGAAAACTGTGCAAATTTCATTGTGCAATTTTTGCATTCTTACAATCTGACGAACAAATCGTTGCAATCCGTGCTTTTTCGCATTTGTGAAAAATAAAATCTAAAAACTTAAACTCTGCAAAATGTGCTTCTGTGAAAATGAAATCTGACAATCTGCGAAATAAAACTGCGCAAAAATTGCATTTTGTGAAAATTGCAAACTTTTCAATCGACGATCTAAACTGTCAAAAATGTGCATTCGCGCAATATGTCAGTTTTTGGTGTTCAATTGATTTGCACATATTGCACAGAATCACAGTTTTCACATTTTTTTTAGTTTTTAAAATTGTTATTTGCACATTGCCAGAATGCACAGTTTGCCAGTTTTATTCTTCAGATTGTCAGTTTTTTCATATTCACAAAAAAGACAGTTTTTTTCAGTTTTTTTCGTCAATTGTCGATTGATCATATTGCACCAAAAAGCCAGTTTGCGAGTTAAATTCGTCAGTTGTCAGTTGCACTATTGCAAGAATGCAAGTTTGTACAGTTTTATTTGCAGATTGTCAGTTTGCCATATTGCGCAAAAACACAGTTTTTACAGATTGCAGCTTGTTGAAAAACAAATATTTCAGAAAGCTCAATATGTTTTTTTCAGATTACGATATTGCTAGAATGCACAGTTTGCACCCTTTAGTTTTCAGATTGTAATTTGCACATATTTTGAGAAAGCCAGTTTCACAGTTTTGATCGTCAGTTGAAGTTTCACATATTCCAATGCACAGTTTGCGCAGTTTTATTTCGTCATATTGTCAGATTGCTCATTTTTTTACAGAATGCACAGTTTGCGAGTTTAAATTCGTTTTATTGTTATATTCAATAATGCGATGAATCACAGATTGCAAAGATTTTGTTCGTCAGATTGTAAGAATCACAAATTTCAAGACTGCAATTTGCACAGTTTGCACAAATTTTCAGCTTGTTGACTGCACTATTTCGCAGAAAGCACAGTTTTTTACAGAAGCACATTTTTTTTTTTTTTTTTTGTGGATGTTAGATTGCCTTTTTGTGGGGAAATTCACGTTACACGTTTGTCTGTATGTTAGACGTCTTTGCACACATTTGGGAGAAAGCTGTTTCACAGATTGTCAGTTTTTTATTTATTGTCAGTTTTATTTTTCCAATTTAAGAGTTTTCGTCAGATTACAATTGCATAATGTCAGTTTGTCATAAAATTTTGTCAATTTGCTAGTTTTTCCCTCGGGACATACATATGTCGTTTTTCAGTTTTTCAATTTCTTGTGATAGTTTTTTTTAAATTTTGAATACAAATTTGCACAGAATGCACATTTTATAACAATTTGAAGTTTGTCTTTTTTTTTGATTGGACTAGCGGCGAAAGCACAGTTTGTCAGTTTTTTTGACTGTCATGTTTCACATATTGCCAAAAATGTTTTAGTTTTCACTGTTTGTCAGTTTTTCAATTTTTAAAATAACATATTACGCAGAATGCCAGTTTGCAGGATTTTAGTTCTTAAGATTTTCAGTTTGCACATATTTCGCGAAAGAAATTTGCAAAGTATTTTCTTCTTTAGATTGTAACTTTGCACAATTGCGCAGAACACGTTTTGCACATTAAAAGTTCGTCAGATTGAGTTTTACATATTGCACAGAAGCACAGTTTCACAGTTTTAGTTTTTTGATTGTCAATTTTCCATATTGCCGAATGCACATTTTTACAGTTTTAAATTTTGTTTTTTTCTTTTTCAAATATTGCCAGAAGCACGTTTTTAAAATTTTTTGTTCGTATTGAATTCACATATTGCACAGAATGAAAATTTTTCAAGTTTTTGTTGTGTTGTCAGTGCCTTTTCACAGAATGCACAATTTTCCCCAGTTAGTTTATTTTTCATTTTACATATTTCGAAATGCACAGTTGCACAGTTTTAGTTCGTCGATGTAGATTTCACAATTGCACAAATGCACGTTTTTCCGTTTTTGTTGTATTGTCATTTGCACTTTTTTTTCAAATGCACAGTTTTTAAGTTAATTTTGTGATTTTCTTTAAAAATATGCAGGCCAGTTTCCCAATTTAGTTCGTAGATTGTAAAAATGCACAAATTCACAAATGCACGTTTCAAGTTTTTTTTGTTGATTGTATTTTCAAATTGCACAAAATGCACAGTTTTTTACAGTTTTTTTTACAGTTTTTTTCCAAAAAACCGTTCAATTTTGCAAAATTTTTTTTGCCAAAAAACAAAAAAACCAGTTTTTTGAGTTTTCAGATTTTAAAATTGCACATATTTACAGAATGCAAGTTTTCCAGTTTTATTTTAAAAATTAAGTTTTTTCACAAAAGCAAAAAACCCTTTCCCAGTTTTCAAATTTTGTTGAATTTGGTTAATTTTTTTGATTGAGTATGCACAATTGCACTGGGGTTTTCAAGTTTGCCTTTGTAATTTTATTGCCCCGATTGCCAATATCCCCGTTTTTAAAAATTTGCCAGTTTTTTTGTCAGATTGCCCGTTCCATTTGCCAAATGCCTTTTGCAAGTTTTTTTCCCAATTGTCGTTTTCTATTGGCAAAAATTTGCACGGAAAATTTTTCATTTTAAACAATTTTTTCACAGTTTTTAAAATTGCAATTTGGCAATTTCCCCAAATTTCAATTTTTCAAACAGTTTGCAGAGTTTGTTTTGTTAGGTTTTCAGATTTCACATATTTTCGCGAATCCAGAATTCACAGTTTAAATTTTTCCAATTGTCAGTTTCCACAAATTGCAAAAAAAGCACAGTTTTCACAGGGTTAGTTCGTCGGGTTTTTCGGGGTTTCACATTTTGACAGAATGCATTTGCAAAATTGAAATTCGTTAGATGTCATATTGCCATATTGCGATGAAAGCACATTTTCAAGATTTTGTTTGTCAGATTTTCATTTTCACATTTGCAGAGAAGGGACGTTTGCAGAGTTTAAATTCGTTAATTTTCAGTTTTCAAATTTTCCCAAATGCACAGTTTGTACAGCTTTAATATGCACAAATTTGCACAGTTTTAGTTCGTCAGATTTTTTTGATTTCACAAATTTCCAAAAGGGACAGTTTTCAGAGTTTTTAAATTGTTCGATTGTCAATTGCCATATTTCGCAGAATGCACAAAATTTCACAGTTTTAGTTTTGTCACAAATCTCAAAATTTCCCCCGTTTTCCATTTAAATCGTAATTGCAATTTGCACATATTGCACAGCAATATCTGCAAACTTAAAAACAAATTGTCATTCTAAAAAATTGTGCATTCAGACAAGCTGACAATTTTTTGCAAACGTGCAAATTGCCGTCTGTTCAATTTGTCATTCTTTCAACTGACGAACTTAAACTGTGCAAACTGTGCATTCTGTGTAATATGAGCAAATAACAAACTGCGATCTAAAAACTGTGCAAACCGTGCATTCTGCGCAAAAATGTGCAAAAATTTCAAAACTACAAAAAAACGGGCAAAATGTGCATTTTATGCAATATCTGCAAACGAAAAAAAACAAATTGTGCATTTTTTAAAAAATCGTATGCAATTTGAAAAACAGACAAATTGTACATTCTGAACAATATGTGCAGTCAGACAAGTTGACAAACCAACTAACTGTGTAAACTGTGCATTCTGCGCAATATGTTAAATCTGACAAACTAACAAACTGACAAACAGTGCAAACTTCTTCTTCTTGGCAATATGTGTAACAAACAGTCTAACAAACTGACAAACTGTGCATTCTGCGCACAATGTCCAATCTAAAAAAAAAGTCAAACTGTCAAATTGTGTAAACTGTGCATTCTGTGCAATAATTGTATTCTCAAATTCTAATAAACTAACATAATGTAATTGACAAACTAAAAAACTGACAATTTGTATGTACCTGACGAAAAATAGCAAATTGACAAAATGTTATGGACTAACTGACATTATTACAATATCAATCTTACGAAAACTCGCAAATTGGCAAAATGAATCTGACAATATACTAAAAAACTGACAATCTGTGCTTTCTGCGCAATATGTGCAATATGACGATCTGAAATACAAACTATGTAAACTGTAAATTCCCTACAATATTTGCAATCTAACATACCTTGAACACTAACTATCTGAGTAAACTGTGCATTCTGTCCAAACTAAGCATTCTGTGAATATGTGCAATCTTACGATCGGACGAACTAACTGTGCAAACTGTGCATTCTACGCAATTTATGCAACCTGACAATCCGACGAACTAACACTGTGCAAACTGTGTATTCTGCGCAATATGTGCAATATGACAAACTATCAAACTTACAATCTGTGCAAAATGTGCATTCTGCGCAATATGAGCAAACTGACAATCTGACGAACAAAAACCGTGCAGACAGTGCATTCTTTGCAATATTTGCAATATGGCAATCTGAAAAATTATCAAACTGGCAAACTGTTGAAACAGTGCATTCTGTGCAATACTTGTAATCAGACAAACTGATAAAATGTGCAAACTGTGCAAACTGTGCATTAAGTGCAATTTGTGAATACTTACAATCTGACGAACTAAAACTGTGCATACAGTGCATTCTGTGCATTTTGTGCAATATGTGCAAACTGACACCTGACGAACTAAAAATGTGTAAACTGTGCATTCTGCGCAATATGTGCAAACTGACAATCTCACTTACTCAAACTGTTCAAACTGTGCATTCTGTGCAATATCTGCAATTTGAAAAACAGACAAATTGTTCAAACTGTGCAAACTGTACATTCTAAACAATATATGCATTCAGACAAGCTGACAATCTGTGCAAACTGTGCAAAATGAGCATTCTTGGCAATATGTGTAACATGACAATCTAACAAACTGACAAACTGTGCAATTTGCGCAAAATGTGCAAACTTACAATCTGAACAACTTAAAACTGTGCAAACTGTGCAATCTGTGAAATTTGTGCATACTTACAATCTGACGAACAAAAACATTGCAAACTGTGCATTCTCTGCAAAATGTGCAAATTGACAATCTGACGAACTAAATCTGTGCAAACTGTGCAATATCTGCAGTCAAAAAAACAAACAAATTGTGCATTCTTAACAATATGTGCATTCAGACAAGCTGACAATCTGTGCAAACTGTGTATTCTGCGCAATATGTGCGAACGTACAATCTGAACACCTAAAACTGTGCAAACTGTGCATTCTGTGCAATAATTGTATTCTCAAATTCTAACAAACTAACATAATGTAATTGACAAACTAAAAAACTGACAATTTGTATGTACCTGACGAAAAATAGCAAAATGACAAAATGTTATGGACAAACTGACATTATTACAATATCAATCTTACGAAAACTCGCAAATTGGCATAATGAAACTGACAATATACTAAAAAACTGACAATCTGTGCTTTCTGCGCAATTTGTGCAATATGACGATCTGAAATACAAACTATGTAAACTGTAAATTCCCTACAATATTGGCAATCTAACATACCTTGAACACTAACTATCTGAGTAAACTGTGCATTCTGTGCAAACTAAGCATTCTGTGAATATGTGCAATCTTACGATCGGACGAACTAACTGTGCAAACTGTGCATTCTATGCAATTTATGCAATCTGACAATCTGAACAACTAAAACGGTGCAAACTGTGCATTCTGTGCAATATGTGCAATCTGAAAAACATACATATTGAGCATTCTGAATAATATGTGCTTTCAGAAAGGTGACAATCTGTGCAAACTGTGTATTCTGCGCAATATGTGCAAACTGACAATCTGACTAAATAAAACTGAGAAAACTGTGCATTTTAAGAATATGAGCAAACTGACAATCTGAAGAACTCAAACTGTGCAAACTGTGCATTCTGTGCAACGTCTGCAATCTGAAAAACAGACAAATTGTACATTCTGAACAATATGTGCAGTCAGACAAGCTGACAAACCGACTAACTGTGTAAACTGTGCATTCTGCGCAATATGTTAAATCTGACAAACTGACAAACTGACAAACAGTGCAAACTTCTTCTTCTTGGCAATATGTGTAACAAACAGTCTAACAAACTGACAAACTGTGCATTCTGCGCACAATGTCCAATCTAAAAAAAAAAGACAAACTGTCAAATTGTGTAAAGTGTGCATTCTGTGCAAACTAAGCATTCTGTGAATATGTGCAATCTTACGATCGGACGAACTAACTGTGCAAACTGTGCATTCTATGCAATTTATGCAATCTGACAAACTATCAAACTAATCTCTGTGAAAACTGTGCATTCTGTGCAATATGTGCAATCAGACATTCTGACAAATTGTGCAAACTTTGCAAAATGTGCATTCTGCGCAATATCAGCAAACTGACAATCTGACGAACAAAAACCGTGCAGACAGTGCATTCTGTGCAATATGTGCATACTTACAATCTGACGAACTAAAACTGTGCAGATAGTGCATTCTGTGCATTTTGTGCAATATGTGCAAACTGACACTCTGACGAACTTAAAATGTGTAAACTGTGCATTCTGCGCAATATGTGCAAACTGACAATCTCACTTACTCAAACTCTTCAAACTGTACATTCTAAACAATATATGCATTCAGACAATCTGTGCAAAATGTGCAAAATGAGCATTCTTGGCAATATGTGTAACATGACAATCTAACAAACTGACAAACTGTGCATTCTGCGCACAATGTCCAATCTAAAAAAAAAGTCAAACTGTCAAATTGTGTAAACTGTGCATTCTGGGCAATAATTGTATTCTCAAATTCTAATAAACTAACATAATGTAATTGACAAACTAAAAAACTGACAATTTGTATGTACTCGACGAAAAATAGCAAATTGACAAAATGTTATGGACAAACTGACATTATTACAATATCAATCTTACGAAAACTCGCAAATTGGCAAAATGAATCTGACAATATACTAAAAAACTGACAATCTGTGCTTTCTGCGCAATATGTGCAATATGACGATCTGAAATTACACACACACAATACACAATTTGACAGTTTGTCTTTTTTTTTTTAATTGGACATGTGCGCAGAATGCACAGTTTGTCAGTTTGTTAGACTGTTTGTTACACATATTGCCGAGAAGAAGAAGTTTGCACTGTTTGTCAGTTTGTCAGTTTGTCAGATTTAACATATTGCGCAGAATGCACAGTTTACACAGTTAGTTTTTCAGCTTGTCTGATGAAACAATTTGTCTGTTTTTCAGATTGCATACGTTGCACAGAATGCACAGTTTGCACAGTTTTAGGTGTTCAGATTGTATGTTTGCACATATTGCACAGAATGCACAGTTTGCACAGTTTTATTTAGTCAGATTGTCAGTTTGCACATATTGCGCAGAATACACAGTTTGCACAGATTGTCAGCTTGTCTGAAAGCACATATTATTCAGAATGCTCAATATGTATGTTTTCAGATTACAGATATTGCATAGAATGCACAGTTTGCACCGTTTTAGTTGTTCAGATTGTAAATTTGCACATATTGCACAAAATGCACAGTTTGCAAAGTAATAGTTCGTCGAATTGCAGATAGCACATTTTGCACAGAATGCACCGATTTAGTTCGTCAGATTGTAAGAATGCACAAATTGCACAGACTGCAATTTGCACAGTTTGCACAAATTGTCAGCTTGTCTGAATGCACATATTGTTTAGAATGCACAATTTGTTTGTTTTTTAGTTTGCAGATATTGCACAGATTGCACAGTTTGCACAAATTTAGTTGTTCAGATTGTAAGTTTGCACATATTGCGCAAAATGCTCAGTTTGTCAGTTTGTTAGATTGTCATGTTGCACATATTGCCATAAAAGTGCTCAGTTTGCACTGTTTGTCAGTTTGTTAGTTTGTCAGATATAACATATTGCGAAGAATGCACAGGTTGCTCAGTTTTACTCGTCAGATTGTCAGTTTGCACATATTGCACAGAATGCACAGTTTGCACAGTTTTAGTTGTTCAGATTGTAAATTCGCACATTTTGCGCAAAAAGCACAGTTTGTCAGTTTGTTAGATTGTCATGTTACTCATATTGCCAAGAATGCTCATTTTGCACAGTTTGCACAGATTGTCAGCTTGTCTGAATGCATATATTGATCAGAATGTACAGTTTGCACAGTTTGAACAATTTGTCTGTTTTTCAGATTGCAGATATTGCACAGAATGCACAGTTTGAACAGTTTGAGTAAGTGAGATTGTCAGTTTGCACATATTGCGCAGAATGCACAGTTTACACATTTTTAGTTCGTCAGATTGTAAGTATGCACAAATTGCACTTAATGCACAGTTTGCACAATTTTTGTTCGTCAGATTGTCAGTTTGCTCATATTGCGCTGAATGCACAGTTTGCACAGTTAGTTCGTCCGATCGTAAGATTGCACATATTCACAGAATGCTTAGTTTGCACAGAATGCACAGTTTACTCAGATAGTTAGTGTTCAAGGTATGTTAGATTGCCAATATTGTAGGGAATTAACAGTTTACATAGTTTGTATTTCAGATCGTCATATTGCACAAATTGCGCAGAAAGCACAGATTTTCAGTTTTTTAGTATATTGTCAGTTTCATTTTGCCAATTTACGAGTTTTCGTAAGATTGATATTGTAATAATGTCAGTTTGTCCATAACATTTTGTCAATTTGCTATTTTTCGTCAGGTACATACAAATTGTCAGTTTTTTAGTTTGTCAATTACATTATGTTAGTTTGTTAGAATTTGATAATACAATTATTGCACAGAATGCACAGTTTACACAATTTGACAGTTTGTCTTTTTTTTTAGATTGGACATTGTGCGCAGAATGCACAGTTTGTCAGTTTGTTAGACTGTTTGTTACACATATTGCCAAGAAGAAGAAGTTTGCATGTTTGTCAGTTTGTCAGTTTGTCAGATTTAACATATTGCGCAGAATGTCTGTATGTCAGATCGTCATATTGCACATATTGCGCAGAAAGCTTAGTTTGCACAGATTGTCAGTTTGTTAGTATATTGTCAGTTTCATTTTGCCAATTTGCAAGTTTTCGTCGGATTGATATTGTAATAATGTCAGTTTGTCAATAACATTTTGTCAATTTGCTAGTTTTCGTCAGGTTCATACATATTGTCAGTTTTTTAGTTTTTATTACATTGTGTTAGTTTGTTAGAATTTCAGAATACAAATATTGTAAATTGTCTTTTTTTTCAGATTGGACATTGTGCGCAGAATGCACAGTTTGTCAGTTTGTTAGACTGTTTGTTACACATATTGCCAAGAATGCTCAGTTTGCACACTGAGTAATTTGTCAGCTTGTCTGACTGCACATTTGTTCAGAATGCACAATTTGTCTGTTTTTCAGATTGCAGACATTGCACAGAATGCACAGTTTGAACAGTTTGCCAGTTTGATAATTTGTCAGATTGCACATATTGCACAGAATGCACTGTTTGCACAGTTTAAGGTGTTCAGATTGTAAGTTTGCACCTATTGCACAGAATGCACAGTTAGCACAGTTAAAGTTCTTAAGATTGTCAAAGTTTTAGTTCGTCAAATTGTCAGTTTGCACAAATTGCACAGAATGCACAGTTTGCACAGATTGTCAGCTTGTCAGAATGCACATATTATTCAGAATGCACAATTTGTTTGTTTATCAGATTGCAGATATTGCATAGAATGCTCAGTTTGCACAGTTATAGTTGTTCAGATTGTAAGTTTGCACAGTTTTAGTTTGTCAGATTGTCATATTGCTCATATTGCACAGAATGCACAGTTTGCAATGTTTGTCAGTTTGTTAGTTTGTTAGATTTAACATATTGCGCAGAATGCACAGTTTGCACATATTGCACAGAATGCACAGATTGCACAGTTTTAGTTCGTCAGATTGTAAGTAAGCACAAATTGCACAGAATGCACAGTTTGTACAGTTAAAATTAGTCAGATTGTCAGTTTGCACATATTGCGATGAATGCACATTTTGCACAGTTTGCACAATTTGTCAGATTGTCTGATTGCTGATATTGCACAGAATGCACTGTTTCAACAGTTTGAAAGTTAGATAATTCGTCAGAATGTCAGTTTGCACATATTGCACAGAATGCACAGTTTTCACAGTTAGTTCGTCCGATCGTAAGATTGCACATATTCACAGAATGCTTAGTTTGCACAGAATGCACAGTTTATTTAGATAGTTAGTGTATACAAGGTGATGTTAGATGCCAATATTGTAGGGAATTAACAGTTTACTAGTTTGTATTTCAGATCGTCATATTGCACAATTGCGCAAAGCACAGATTGTCAGTTTTTTAGTATATTGTCAGTTTCATTTTGCCAATTTACGAGTTTTCGTAAGATTGATATTGTGAATAATGTCAGTTTGTCCTAACATTTTGTCAATTTGCTATTTTCGTCAGGTACATACAAATTTGTCAGTTTTTTAGTTTGTCAATTACTTATGTTATTTGTTAGAATTTGATAATACAATTATTGCACAGAATGCACAGTTTACACAATTTGACAGTTCAGTTTGTTAGACTGTTTGTTACACATATTGCCAAGAAGAAGAAGTTTGCACTGTTTGTCAGTTTGTCAGTTTGTCAGATTTAACATATTGCGCAGAATGTCTGTATGTCAGATCGTCATATTGCACATATTGCGCAGAAAGCATAGTTTGCACTGATTGTCAGTTTGTTAGTATATTGTCAGTTTCATTTTGCCAATTTGCAAGTTTTTCGTCGGATTGATATTGTAATAATGTCAGTTTGTCAATAACATTTTGTCAATTAGCTAGTTTTCGTCAGGTTCATACATATTGTCAGTTTTTTAGTTTTTATTACATTGTGTTAGTTTGTTAGAATTTCAGAATACAAATATTGCACAGACTGCACAGTTTGCACAATTTTACAGTTTGTCTTTTTTTTCAGATTGGACATTGTGCGCAGAATGCACAGTTTGTCAGTTTGTTAGACTGTTTGTTACACATATTGCCAAGAATGCTCAGTTTGCACACTGAGTAACTTTGTCAGCTTGTCTGACTGCACATATTTGTCAGAATGCACAAGTTGTCTGTTTTTTCAGATTGCAGACATGGCACAGATGCACAGTTTGAACAGTTTGCCAGTTCGATAATTTGTCAGATTGCACATATTGCACAGAATGCACTGTTTTTGCACAGTTTAAGGTGTTCAGATTGTAAGTTTGCACCTATTGCACAGAATGCACAGTTAGCACAGTTAAAGTTCTTAAGATTGTCATTTTGCACACATTGCGCAGAATGCACAGTTTTCACAGTATGAGTTGTTCAAATTGTCAGTTTGCTCATATTGCACAGAATGCACAGTTTGCGCAGTTTAAGTTCGTCAGATTGTCAAAGTTTTAGTTCGTCAAATTGTCAGTTTGCACAAATTGCACAGAATGCACAGTTTGCACAGATTGTCAGCTTGTCAGAATGCACATATTATTCAGAATGCACAATTTGTTTGTTTATCAGATTGCAGATATTGCATAGAATGCTCAGTTTGCACAGTTATAGTTGTTCAGATTGTAAGTTTGCACAGTTTGTCAGATTGTCATTGTCAGTTTGCTCATATTGTTTAGAATGCACAGTTTGCGCAGTTTTAGTTCGTCAGATTGTCAGATTGCTCATATTGCACAGAATGCACAGTTTGCAATATTTGTCAGTTTGTTAGTTTGTTAGATTTAACATATTGCGCAGAATGCACAGTTTGCACATATTGTCAGCTTGTCAGAATGCACAATTTGTTTGTTTATCAGATTGCAGATATTGCATAGAATGCACAGTTTGCACAGTTATAATTCGTCAGATTGTCAGATTGCTCATATTGCACAGAATGCACAGTTTGCAAAGTTTTTTTTCGTCAGATTGTCAGATTGCACATATTGCACAAAATGCACAGATTGTCAGTTTGTAAGTTTGTCAGATTTAACATATTGCGCTGAATGCACAGTTTGCACAGTTTTACTCGTCAGATTGTCAGTTTGCACATATTGCACAGAATGCACAGTTTGCACAGATTTAGTTCGTCAGATTGTAAGAATGCACAAATTGCACAGACTGCACAGTTTTAGTTGTTCAGATTGTAAGTTTTGCACATATTGCGCAAAATGCACTGTTTGTCAGTTTGTAAGATTGTCAGATTTAACATATTGCGCTGAATGCACAGTTTGCACAGTTTTACTCGTCAGATTGTCAGTTTGCACATATTGCACAGAATGCACAGTATTGCACCGTTTTAGTTTTTGTTCAGATTGTAGTTTGCACATATTGCGCAGAATGCAATTTGCACAGTTTGCACAAATTGTCAGCTTGTCTGAATGCACATATTGTTTAGAATGCACAATTTGATTGTTTTTTTAGTTTTGGCATGATATTGCACAGATTGCACAGTTTGCACAGATTTAATTCGTCAGATTGTCAATTTGCACATATTGCACAGAATGCACAGTTGCAGAGTTTAAGTTCGTTAAATTGTTAGATTGCACATATTGTTGCACAGTTCAAGTTCGTCAGTTTGTAAGTATGCACAAATTGCACAGATTGCACAGTTTGCACAGTTTTAGTTGTTCAGATTGTCAATTTGCACATATTGCACAGAATGCACAGCTTGTCAGTTTGTTAGATTGTCATGTTACTCATATTGCCAAGATTGCTCATTTTGCACAGTTTGCACAGATTGTAAGCTTGTCTGAATGCATATATTGATCAGAATGTACAGTTTGCACAATTTGAACAATTTTGTCTTGTTTTTTCAGATTGCAGATATTGCACAGAATGCACAGTTTGAACAGTTTGAGTAAGTGAGATTGTCAGTTTGCACATATTGCGCAATGCACAGAATGCACTGTCTGCACAGTTTTAGTTCGTCCGATCGCAAGATTGCACATATTCACAGAATGCTCAGTTTGCACAGAATGCACAGTTTACACAATTTGACAGTTTGTCTTTTTTTTTAGATTGGACATTGTGCTATTGTGCTGTTAGACTCTTTGTTACACATATTGCCAAGAAGAAGAAGTTTTCACTGTTTGTCAGTTTGTCAGTTTGTCAGATTTAACATATTGCGCAGAATGCACAGTTTACACAGTTTAGTCGTTTGTCAGCTTGTCTGACTGCACATATTGTTCAGAATGTACATTTGTCGTTTTTTTAGATTGCAGACGTTGCCAGAATGCACATTTTGCACAGTTTGCACAATTTGTCAGATTGTCTGATTGCAGATATTGCACAGAATGCACTGTTTCAACAGTTTTGAAAGTTTGATATATTCGTCAGAATTTCAGTTTGCACATATTTGCACAGAATGCACAGTTTGCACAGATTGTAGTTTTGATAGTTTGTCATATTGCACAGATTGCGCAGAATGCACAGTTTGCACAGTGTTAGTTCGTCGGATTGTCAGATTGCACAAATTCACAAATGCTTAGTTTGGACAGAATGCACAGTTTACTCAGATAGTTAGTGTTCAAGGTATGTTAGTTGCAAATATTGTAGGGAATTTACAGTTACATAGTTTGTATTTAAAATGCACAGTTTCTCAGTTTTAGGTCGTCAGATTGTCAGATTAATCATATTGCACAGAATGCACAGTTTGCAGAGTTTAAGTTCGTCAGATTGTCAGTTTGCACATATTGCACAGAATGCACAGTTTGCACAGTTTTAGATCGTCAGATTGTTAGTTTGCTCATATTACACGGAATGCACAGTTTGCACAGATTGTCAGCTTGTCAGAATGCACAATTTGTTTGTTTATCAGATTGCAGATATTGCATAGAATGCACAGTTTGCACAGTTATAATTGTTCAGATTGTAAGTTTGCACATTTTGCGCAGAATGCACAGTTTGCACAGTTTTTTTTCGTCAGATTGTCAGATTGCACATATTGCACAAAATGCACAGATTGCACCGATTTACTCGTCAGATTGTCAGTTTGCACATATTGCACAGAATGCACAGTTTGCACAGTTTAAGTTCGTGAGATTGTTATATTTCACATAAGTGCGATGAAAGCACAGTTTGCACAGTTTTACTCGTCAGATTGTCAGTTTGCACATATTGCACAGAATGCACAGTTTGCACAGTTTTAGATCGTTTGATTGTAATATTTCACATAATGCGATGAATGCATAGATTGCAACGATTTAGTTCGTCAGATTGTAAGAATGCACAAATTGCACAGACTGCAATTTGCACAGTTTGCACAAATTGTCAGCTTGTCTGAATGCACATATTGTTTAGAATGCACAATTTGATTGTTTTTTAGTTGCAGATATTGCCATAAAAGTGCTCAGTTTGCACTGTTTGTCAGTTTGTTAGTTTGTCATGTTACTCATATTGCCAAGAATGCTCATTTTGCACAGTTTGCACAGATTGTCAGCTTGTCTGAATGCATATATTGATCAGAATGTACAGTTTGCACAATTTGAACAATTTGTCTGTTTTTCAGATTGCAGATATTGCACAGAATGCACTGTCTGCACAGTTTTAGTTCGTCCGATCGCAAGATTGCACATATTCACAGAATGCTTAGTTTGCACAGAATGCACAGTTTACACAATTTGACAGTTTGTCTTTTTTTTTAGATTGGACATTGTGCTATTGTGCTGTTAGACTCTTTGTTACACATATTGCCAAGAAGAAGAAGTTTTCACTGTTTGTCAGTTTGTCAGTTTGTCAGATTTAACATATTGCGCAGAATGCACAGTTTACACAGTTAGTCGGTTTGTCAGCTTGTCTGACTGCACATATTGTTCAGAATGTACAATTTGTCTGTTTTTTAGATTGCAGACGTTGCACAGAATGCACAGTTTGCACAGTTTTAGGTGTTCAGATTGTACGGTTTTTGTTCGTCAGATTGTCAGTTTGCTCATATTGCGCAGAATGCACATTTTGCACAGTGTTAGTTCGTCGGATTGTCAGATTGCATAAATTGCATAGAATGCACAGTTTGCACAGTTAGTTCGTCCGATCGTAAGATTGCACATATTCACAGAATGCTTAGTTTGGACAGAATGCACAGTTTACTCAGATAGTTAGTGTTCAAGGTATGTTAGATTGCAAATATTGTAGGGAATTTACAGTTTACATAGTTTGTATTTAAAATGCACAGTTTTCTCAGTTTTAGTTCGTCAGATTGTCAGATTAATCATATTGCACAGAATGCACAGTTTGCAGAGTTTAAGTTCGTCAGATTGTCAGTTTGCACATATTGCACAGAATGCACAGTTTGCACAGTTTTAGTTCGTTGGATTGTCATATTGCACATAATGCGATGAATGCACAGATTGCAACGATTTAGTTCGTCAAATTTAAGAATGCACAATTTGCACAGACTGCAATTTGCACAGTTTGCACAAATTTAGTTGTTCAGATTGTAAGTTTGCACATATTGCGCAAAATGTACATTTGTCTGTTTTTCAGATTGCAGACGTTGCACAGAATGCACAGTTTGCACAGTTTTAGTTCTTAAGATTGTCAGTTTGCACATATTGCGCAGAATGCACAGTTTGCACAGTTTGAGTTAACTGTGCATACTGTGCATTCTGTGCAATTTATGCAATCTGACAATCCGACGAACTAGCACTGTGCAAACTGAGCATTCTGCTCAATATGAGCAATAAGACAAAATATCAAACTTGCACTCTGTGAAAACTGTGCATTCTGTGCAATTTGTGCAATCTGACAAGCTGACGAACTAAAACTTTGCAAAACTGTGCATATTAAAACTGTACAAACTGTGCATTCTGTGCAATATGTGCAAACTGACAATCTAACGAACTTAAACTCTGCAAACTGTGCATTCTGTGCAATATGTGCAAATTTACAATCAAAACACATTAAACTGTGCATACAGTGCATTCTGTGCAATATGTGCAATCTGACAAATTATCAAACTGGCAAACTGTTCAAACTGTGCATTCTGTGCAATGTCTGCAATCTGAAAAACAGACAAATTGTGCATTCTAACAACATCTATGGCAGTGACCATGTACAAGTCACAAAGCAAGTTAGCTCTGGACAAAAAATTGTTTTTCTCCTGTTTTACAGTGAGTGTGTATTTGTATTTTATATCAGTGGAATCATTTAAGAAAGATACAGCAGCACCAGTGTTAGTGTGTGAGTTAATCCATTTGTATGGACAATATTTAAGTTTATAAATATTGAAAATTGGCTTCAAATTTTGTTTGGTATGACATTTGTTTGTTACCATGGTGGCCAATTTGAGTATTGTTTTCTTGCATACTAAGCTCTTTGCATGAAGATATGACACTCTACAAGTATAACCAAGCATTCTGAAAGTCATCAATTCAAGGATGGTGTCTGCAGTGTGCCGTGTGGCTGGGTGGTTGAGGTTTTTACTTTTTATTGTAATGTTTACATTTGTTTTTCTACAAATGAAATTTTCTAATGCACATTTTAATGACAGAAATTCAAGTTATTCGTTTCAGTGTAAGATGTGTACTTCGTTGTGCTCTGAACGACATTTTACATTTTCTGCGTTAAGTTTGAGTGGATTGCCATATATTACTAAGCCTCCTCTTGTGTCGGTATCAAGTGAACGTAGGCATAAATCTAAAATTAAGTGTTCCTTCATATCATTCTGTGTTTTGACCCTGTTACTTTGTGGTGACATCCAAATCAATCCTGGTCCTAATTCACCTTTAAAAAATTCCGATGTAACTCTTTACTACCAGAACACCCAAAGTCTCAACAATAAATTCAATGAATGTGAAATGAACCTGCCGGAATTTGAATCTTTCGACGTCGTTGCTTTCTCCGAGACCTGGCTTAGTGACACTACACCGAATTGTGAAATCCCGCTCAGCAAGTCATTTACGCTCTTCAGACGTGATCGTGCTACCCGTGGTGGTGGAGTGATGATTGGAGTGAACAATTTATCTTGGCCTGCTAAACGAAGAAAGGACCTTGAGACGAACTGTGAAATATTGTGGGTGGAGCTACTCATACCAAATAATAAAATATTAATCGGTTGTTACTACAGACCACCTGGTGGTAACCACGTTGATCTTGAGCAATGTTTAGAATCCGTGCTAAAGGCTCATCCTAGAGCGCCGATAATATTGGTTGGTGATTTCAATTTGCATATCAAGTGGTCCACTCCACAAACTGGTTATGAAACTAATGGTTGTGACCAATGGTTTATCCAGCATTTTATTGATGGTCTTGGTCTAAATCAGTACAATATGGCTAACATAAGAAACATTCAAACTCTTGACCTCGCTCTATCATCTCTCGATAAAATGACAGTCTCTCCTGGCAGAAATTTGATCTCTTCCGATCACCTATCTTTGGACCTGTCATTTCTGCCACTATCTAAACCTAGAAGACCTTGGTCCAATGATATCCTCAGAGAAGTGCCGATGTGGAATAGGACCTGTTGGGTGGATGTAAGGCATGCTCTTGCACTTCTTCCGTGGAACCAATTGGAAGATATGCCGGATGTTTATGATGTAGTTCATATGTTTTACGAGTGGACTTCAAATGTTATTCAAGACCACGTTCCACACAGGCAGCCCAAAAGTCGGCGGTTTCCTTCATGGTATCAGCGTGAAACGCTAACGGCGCTCAAGAACAAAAACAGGGCATGGCTACAATGGAAGCAATTTCCTAGCCCACATTCACGTCATATGTTCGAGCATTTGCGGAGGCTTGCTAAACAACGTATCAGGAATGATTATAAGGATTATATTGATCGTATGACCTATGATGCAAGAACTAATCCTAAAAGGTTTTGGACTCTTATTAATTCTCGTCGCAATACTGAAAGAATTCCCCCTGAAGTGTCATTTAACAATGTATTTGCTTCTAAATTAGATCGTACTGAGCTTTTTAAGCAATATTTCTATGGCAATTTCACTGTTCCTTCTGACCCAGCTGTGCCTATTAACATACCGGTATCTAATGTCTCCTCTCACAGTATTAATAACATATCTACTACACCTTCTGAGGTAAGAGAACTTATAAATAATCTTCAATCTAGTCGTGCGACTGGCCCAGATGGTATTGGAGCTATATTTCTTAAAAATTGTTCCTCTGTTTTGTCTCAACCTTTGGCGTCATATTAAATAAGATTTTTATGACATGTAATTTTCCATCTGCCTGGAAACAGGCAAATGTCATACCATTGTTTAAAGCAGGAGACAAAACATCTGTGAAATGCTATAGACCAATATCAATTCTTCCGATTCTGTCTGCCATATGTGAAAGAATTGTCCATCATCGTCTCTTGGCCCACACTCTTCCACTTCTTTCGCCTGAACAACACGGATTTCTCCCTAACTGTTCATGTCTCACCAATCTTGCAGTCCTCCAACATCATGCCACTAATGCCCTGGAAAACCGATCCCAGCTGGACGTTGCCTACATTGATATTGCAAAGGCATTTGATTCTGTAAGCCACAAACACCTTCTTTACAAGATCAAAGAGCGTTTTGGTGTGAGTGGTAATTTCCTTAAGCTCATTGAGAATTTTCTTACAGATCGAAAGCAACGTGTAATTATTGCCGGTTCATCTTCCTCTTGGTTACCAGTGCTATCTGGTGTCCCTCAAGGCAGTGTATTGGGCCCTCTCCTTTTCGTGTTGTTTGTAGACGATCTTGTAGACAGACTTAAACCGTTTGCTTGTGATTTTCTGTTGTACGCTGACGATTGTAAAATTTTTAAAATTGTGTCGAAATTATGTGATGCAATCGTTCTTCAAGATGCATTAACAGCGTTTTCTCAATGGTGTTTGGATTGGCTTCTCCGTCCTAATCCTGATAAGTGCTCAGTGTTAACAATTTCATTGCGGAAATTACCATTAGTTTGTAATTATAATTTGTCGGGGCAAGTCATTCAGCGAGTTACTAAAATGAAAGATCTTGGTGTCATTATAGATTCAAAATTCCTTTTCATTGAGCACATTTCCATAATAATATTTTCAAAAGCCATGTCCCTATTGGGTTTATTATATAGGTTCACTGATATTCGTGACCCAAATGCTCTAAAATCATATTTCACGGGCTGTGTTTTACCTGTGATTGAGTACTGTACTCCTATTTGGGCATTATCAGCTGATACCAACATTAAAAAATTAGATAGAGTACTTTCATTTTTCTGTGCAATTGTACGTCATCGTGTCCCAGCTTTTAATGCCTGGTCTCGTCAACAAATTATGAGTGAACTTTTCATGACAGATCTAGCCACTCGAAGAAAACGCTATGACATGTCCTTCTTGCACCGTATCATCAATGGCATTTTCCGGTCCACCAGTCTTGTCTCCATGTTTCCACTTCATGTTCCATCCCGCTTTACTAGGCTTACTCACCTTTTCCATGTAGCTAGACCTAGACTTTCTATTACCCGTAGATCAATCACCTTTCGTTTACCTTCCTTTTATAATAATTAACCTAATTTACCAAAGTTCGACATATTCTCTGATTTTAATACTTTCAAAAAATCAATCCGTGATTGGACTGCAGTTGAAGGTCATTAGCATTTCCCCTTCTATTCTTTCAAACATTTTTTACTCTTATGTTTGTTGCACTTATAATTTTGATATATTTGTTTATTGTTAATTAATATTTTTAATTGTTTGTTAATTTGTAGGTTTATTAATTGTAATTTTAATTTTTTACTTATTTATATATTTTTTAGGATTGTCTATGTAAAATGGTACTTGTGCTGTACGAGACTCTTATATAAATAAATAAATAAATAAATATGTGCAGTCAGTCAAGCTGACGTGCAAACTGTGCATTCTGTGCAAAATGTTAAATCTGACAAACTGACAAACTGACAAACAGTGCAAACTGAGCATTCTTGGCAATATGTGTAACAAACAGTCTAACAAACTGACAACTGTGCATTCTGCGCACAATGTCCAATCTGAAAAAAAAGACAAACTGTAAAATTTTGTAAACTGTGCATTCTGTGCAATATTTGTATTCTGAAATTCTAACAAACTAACACAATGTAATTAACAACTAAAAAACTGACAATATGTATGAACCTGACGAAAACTAGCAAATTGACAAAATGTTATTGACAATATACTAACAAACTGACAATCTGTGCAAACTATGCTTTCTGCGCAATATATGCAATATGACGATCTGACATACTGACAAACTGTGTAAACTGTAAATTCCCTACAATATTGGCAATCTAACATACTGACACACTAACTATCTGAGTAAACTGTGCATTCTGTGAAAACTGAGCATTCTGTGAATATGTGCAATCTTACGATCGGACGAACTAAAACTGTGCAAACTGTGCATTCTGTGCAATTTGTGCAATCTGACAATCCGACGAACTATCAAACTGGCAAACTGTTGAAACAGTGCATTCTGTGCAATATCTGCAATCAGACAATCTGTGTAAAACAAATAGGGCAAACTAGGCATTCTTGGCAACATGACAGTCTAACAAACTGTTAAACTGTGCATTCTGTGCAATTAATGCAATCTGATAATCCGCCGAACTAACACTGTGCAAACTGTGCATTCTGCGCAATATGTGCAAACTGACAATCTGACGAACACAAACTGTGCAAACTGTGCATTCTGCGCACTATGTGCAAACTGACAAATTATCAAACTGGCAAACTGTTCAAACTGTGCATTCTGTGCAATGTCTGCAATCTGAAAAACAGACAAATTGTGCATTCTGAACAATATGTGCAGTCAGACAAGCTGACAAACTTACTCAGTGTGCAAACTGTGCATTCTGTGCAATATTTGTATTCTGAAATTCTAACAAACTAACACAATGTAATTAACAACTAAAAAACTGACAATATGTATGAACCTGACGAAAACTAGTAAATTGACAAAATGTTATTGACAAACTGACATTATTACAATATCAATCCGACGAAAACTCGCAAATTGGCAAAATGAAACTTACAATATGCTAACAAACTGACAATCTGTGCAAACTATGCTTTCTGTGAAAACTGAGCATTCTGTGAATATGTGCAATCTTACGATCGGACGAACTAAAACTGTGCAAACTGTGCATTCTATGCAATTTATGCAATCTGACAATCCGACGAACTAACACTGTGCAAACTGTGCATTCTGCGCAATATGTGCAAACTGACAATCTGACGATTTATCAAACTGGCAAACTGTTGAAACAGTGTATTCTGTGCAATATGTGCAATCTGGCAATCTGAAAAATTATTAAACAGGCTAACTGTTAAAACAGTGCATTCTGTGCAATATCTGCAATCAGAAAAACTGATAAATTGTGCAAAATGTGCAAACTGTGCATTCAGTGCAATTTGTGCATACATCCGACGAACTTAAACTGTGCAATCCGTGCATTCTGCGCAATATGTGCAATCTGTCAATCGAACGAACTTAAAATCTGAAAAATGTGCATTTTGTGCAATATGTGCAATCTGACAATCTGACTAACTCAAACTGTTCAAACTGTGCAATTTGTGCATACCTACAATCTGACGAACTAAATCGGTGCAATCTGTGTATTTTGTGCAATAGGTGCAATCTTGCAAACTGTGCATTCTGCGCAATATGTGCAATATGACAAACTATCAAACTAACAATCTGGAAAAACTGTGCATTCTGTGCAATTTGTGCAATCAGACAAACTGACAAATTGTGCAAACTGTGCAATCTGTGCATTATGCGCAATATAAGCAATCTGACAATCTGACGAACAATAACAGTGCAGACAGTGCATTCTGTGCAATATGAGCAATCTGGCAATCTGACAATCTGTGAAAACTGTGCATTCTGTGCAATTTGTGCATACTTACAATCTGACGAACTAAATCTGTGCAATCTGTGCATTCAACGCAATATGTGCAATACTTCAATCTGAACACCTTAAACTGTGCAAACAGTGCATTCTGAGCAATATGTGCAATCTGACAAACTGACATATAGTGCAAACTAGGCATTCTTGGCAATATGTGTAACATGACAGTCTAACAAACTGACAAACTGTGCATTCTGTGCAATTTATGCAATCTGATAATCCGCCGAACTAACACTGTGCAAACTGTGCATTCTGCGCAATATGTGCAATATGACAAACTATCAAACTAACAATCTGGAAAAACTGTGCATTCTGTGCAATTTGTGCAATCTGACAATCTGAACAACTATAACGGTGCAAACTGTGCATTCTATGCAATATCTGCAATCTAATAAACAAACAAATTGTGCATTCTGAACAATATGTGCATTCTGACAAGCTGACAATCTGTGCAATCTGTGCATTCTGTGCAATATGTGCAAACTGACAATCTTAAGAACTTTAACTGTGCAAACTGTGCATTCTGTGCAATAGGTGCAAACTTACAATCTGAACACCTTAAACTGTGCAAACAGTGCATTCTGTGCAACATGTGCAATCTGACGAACTGACAAATAGTGCAAACTAGGCATTCTTGGCAATATGTGTAACATGACAGTCTAACAAACTGACAAACTGTGCATTCTGTACAATTTATGCAATCTGACAATCCGCCGAACTAACACTGTGCAAACTGTGCATTCTGCGCAATATGTTCAATATGACAAACTATCAAACTAACATTCTGGAAAAACTGTGCATTCTGTGCAATTTGTGCATACTTACAATCTGACGAACTAAATCTGTGCAATATGTGCAAACTGACTATGTGAGTAACTGAAACTGTTTAAATTGTGCATTCTGTGCAATATGTGCAATCTGACAATCTGACAAACTTAAAATGTGCAAAGCTGTGCATTTTGTGCAATATGTGCAATCTGACAAATTATCAAACTGGCAAACTGTTCAAACTGTGCATTCTGTGCAATGTCTGCAATCTGAAAAACAGACAAATTGTGCATTCTGAACAATATGTGCAGTCAGACAAGCTGACAAACTTACTCAGTGTGCAAACTGTGCATTCTGTGCAATATTTGTATTCTGAAATTCTAACAAACTAACACAATGTAATTAACAACTAAAAAACTGACAAAATGTATGAACCTGACGAAAACTAGCAAATTGGCAAAATGAAACTTACAATATACTAACAAACTGACAATCTGTGCAAACTATGCTTTCTGCGCAATATGTGCAATATGACAAACTATCAAACTAACATTCTGGAAAAACTGTGCATTCTGTGCAATTTGTGCATACTTACAATCTGACGAACTAAATCTGTGCAATATGTGCAAACTGACAATCTGACAAACTTAAAATGTGCAAAGCTGTGCATTTTGTGCAATAAGTGCAATCTGACAATCTAACGAACCCTAACACTGCAAACTGTGCATTCTGCGCAATATGTGCAAATTGACAATCTGACGAATCAAACTGGCAAACTGTTGAAACAGTGCATTCTGTGCAATATCTGCTATCAGACAATCTGTGTAAAACAAATAGAACAAACTAGGCATTCTTGACAACATGACAGTCTACCAAACTGACAAACAACAACAAACAAACAAACTGTGCATACTGTGCAATTTGTGCATACTTACAATCTGACGAACTAAAACTGTGCAATCTGTGCATTCTGTGCAATATGTGCAAACTGTGCATTCTGCGCAATATGTTAAATCTGACAAACTAACAAACTGACAAACATTGCAAACTGAGCATTCTTGGCAATATATGCAACATGATAATCTAACGAACTGACAAACTGTGCATTTTGCGCCTTATGTGCAAACTTACAATCTGAACAACTAAAACTGTGCAATCTGTGCAATTTGTGCATACTTACAATCTCACGAACTTAAACTGTGCAATCTGTGCATTCTGCGCAATATGTGCAATCTGACAATCTGTGTAAAACAAATAGGGCAAACTAGGCATTCTTGGCAACATGACAGTCTAACAAACTGACAAACTGTGCATTCTGTGCAATTTGTGCATACTTACAATCTGACGAACTAAAACTGTGCAATCTGTGCATTCTGTGCTATATGTGCAAACTGTGCATTCCGCGCAATATGTTAAATCTGACAAACTAACAAACTGACAAACATTGCAAACTGGCATTCTTGGCAATATATGCAACATGATAATCTGACGAACTGACAAACTGTGCTTTTTATGTGCAAACTTACAATCTGAACAACTAAAACTGTGCAATCTGTGCAATTTGTGCATACTTACAATCTCACGAACTTAAACTGTGCAATCTGTGCATTCTGTGCAAAATGTGCAAATTGACAATCTGAAGAACTCATACTGTGAAAACTGCGCATTCTGCGCAATGTGTGCATACTTAAAATCTGACGAACTAAATCTGTGCAATCTGTGCATTCTGTGCAATATGTGCAAACTGACAATTTGACGAACTAAAACTCTGACAATCTGACGAACTTAAACTGTGCATTCTGTGCAATATGAGCTATCTTTAAGACAATCCGAAGAACACAAACTGTGCAAACTGTGCATTTTGCGCACTATGTGCAAACTGACAATCTTAAGAACTAAAACTGTTTGAACTGTGCATTCTGTGCGATATGTGCAAAATTACAATCTAAACACCTTAAACTGTGCAAACTGTGCATTCTGTGCAATATTTGATTCTGAAATTCTAACAAACTAACACAATGTAATTAACAACTAAAAAACTGACAATATGTATGAACCTGACGAAAACTAGCAAATTGACAAAATGTTATTGACAAACTGACATTATTACAATATCAATCCGACGAAAACTCGCTAATTGGCAAAATGAAACTTACAATATACTAACAAACTGACAATCTGAGCAAACTATGCTTTCTGCGCAATATGTGCAATATGACGATCTGACATACAGACAAACTGTGTAAACTGTAAATTCCCTACAATATTGGCAATCTAACATACTGACACACTAACTATCTGAGTAAACTGTGCATTCTGTGAAAACTGAGCATTCTGTGAATATGTGCAATCTTACGATCGGACGAACTAAAACTGTGCAAACTGTGCATTCTATGCAATTTATGCAATCTGACAAACTATCAAACTAACAATCTGAAAAAACTGTGCATTCTGTGCAATATGTGCAAACTGACATTCTGACGAACTCAAACTGTGCAAACTGTGTATTCAGATCAATATGTGCATTCAGACATGCTGACTATCTGTGCAAACTGTGCATTCTGTGCAATTTGTGCATACTTACAATCTCACGAACTAAAACTGTGCAATCTGTGCATTTTGCGCAATATGTGCAATCTGACAATCTAACGAACTTAAACTCTGCAAACTGTGCTCAGTTTGCAACGTTTGTCAGTTTGTTAGTTTGTCAAATTTAACATATTGCGCAGAATGCACAGTTTGCACAAATTGCACAGAAGGCACAGATTGCACAGTTTTAGTTCGTCTGATTGTAAGTATGCACAAATTGCACAGAATGCACAGTTTGCACAGATTGTCAGCTTGTCTGAATGCATATATTGATCAGAATGCACAGTTTGCACAGTTTGAACAATTTGTTTGTTTTTTAAATTGAAGATATTGCACAGAATGCACAGTTTGAACAGTTTGAGTTAGTCAGATTGTCCGTTTGCACATATTCACAAAATGCACAGTTTTCTCAGTTTTAGTTCGTCAGATTGTCAGATTGCACATAATGTTAGTTATGTAGTTAGTTCGTCGAATTGCAGTTTGAACATTTTGCACAGAATGCACAGTTTGCAGCGTTTTAGTTCGTTGGATTGTCATATTGCACATAATGTGATGAATGCACAGATTGCACCGATTTAGTTCGTCAGATTGTAAGTATGCACAAATTGCACAGACTGCACAGTTTGCACAGTTTGCACAGATTGCAAAGTTTTAGTTCGTCAGCTTGTTAGATTGCACAAATTGCACAGAATGCACAGTTTGCACAGTTTTAGTTCGTCCGATCGTAAGATTGCACATATTCACAGAATGCTCAGTTTTCACAGAATTCACAGTTTACTCAGATTGCACAATTTTACACACACACACAATTTTACAGTTTGTCTTTTTTTTCAGATTGGACATTGTGCCAGAATGCACAGTTTGAAGTTTAAGTTCGTCAGATTGTCAGTTTGCACATATTGCACAGAATGCACAGTTTGTACAGTTTTGTTTAGTCAGAATGTCAGTTTGCACATATTGCGCAGAATACACAGTTTGCACAGATTGTCAGCTTGTCTGAAAGCACATATTATTAGAATGCCAATAGTATGTTTTTCAGATTGCAGATATTGCATAGAATGCACAGTTTGCACCGTTTTAGTCGTTCAGATTGTTAGTTTGCACATATTGCACAAAATGCACATTTATCAGAGTTTAAGTTCGTTAGATTGACAGATTGCACATATTGCGCAGAATGCACGGATTGCACAGATTTAGTTCGTCAGATGTATGCACATATTGCGCAGAATGCTTAGTTTGCACACTGAGTAAGTTTGTCAGCTTACTGCACATATTGTTCAGAATGCACAATTTGTCTGTTTTTCAGATTGCAGACATTGCACAGAATGCACAGTTTGAACAGTTTGCCAGTTTGATAATTTGTCAGATTGCACAGAATGCACTGTTTGCACAGTTAAAGTTCTTAAGGCACATGCACACATGCAGATTTTGCACACATTGCGCAGAATGCACAGTTTTCACAGTATCAGTTCTTCAGATTGTCAGTTTGCTCATATTGCACAGAATGCACATTTGATTGTCAGCTTGTCGTGCAATATTGTTCAGAATGCACATTTGTTTGTTTATCAGATTGCAGATATTGCATAGAATGCACAGTTTGCACAGTTATAGTTGTTCAGATTGTAAGTTTGCACATTTTGCGCAGAATGCACAGTTTGCACAGTTTTAGTTTGTCAGATTGTCAGAGTTTTAGTTCGTCAAATTGTCAGTTTGCACATATTGCACAGAATGCACAGTTTAGTTGTTCAGATTGTAAGTTTGCACATAAGGCGCAAAATGCACAGTTTGTCAGTTCGTTAGATTATCATGTTGCATATATTGCCAAGAATGCTCAGTTTGCAATGTTTGTCAGTTTGTTAGTTTGTCAGATTTAACATATTGCGCAGAATGCACAGTTTGCACATTTTGGACAGAAGGCACAGATTGCACAGTTTTAGTTCGTCTGATTGTAAGTATGCACAAATTGCACAGAATGCACAGTTTGCACAGATTGTCAGCTTGTCTGAATGCATATATTGATCAGAATGCACAGTTTGCACAATTTGTCTGTTTTTTAAATTGCAGATATTACACAGAATGCACAGTTTGAACAGTTTGAGTTAGTCAGATTGTCAGTTTGCACATATTCACAAAATGCACAGTTTTCTCAGTTTTAGTTTGTCAGATTGTCAGATTGCACATATGTTAAGTTATGTTATGTTAGTTCGTCGAATTGCAGTTTGAACATTTTGCACAGAATGCACAGTTTGCAGCGTTTTAGTTCGTTGGATTGTCATATTGCACATAATGTGATGAATGCACAGATTGCACCGATTTAGTTCGTCAGATTGTAAGTATTGCACATATTCACAGAATGCTCAGTTTTCACAGAATGCACAGTTTACTCAGATTGCACAATTTTACACACACACACAATTTTACAGTTTGCCTTTTTTTTCAGATTGGACATTGTGCGCAGAATGCACAGTTTGTCAGTATGTTAGATTGCCAATATTGTAGGGAATTTACAGTTTACACAGTTTGTCTGTATGTCAGATCGTCATATTGCACATATTGCGCAGAAAGCATAGTTTGCACAGATTGTCAGTTTGTTAGTATATTGTCAGTTTCATTTTGCCAATTTGCAAGTTTTCGTCGGATTGATATTGTAATAATGCCAGTTTGTCAATATATAAATAATAATATAATAAAATCAATAGTTTTCGTCAGGTTCATACATATTGTCAGTTTTTTAGAAGTTAATTACATTGTGTTAGTTTGTTAGAATTTCAGAATACAAATATTGCACAGAATGCACAGTTTACACAATTTTACAGTTTGTCTTTTTTTTCAGATTGGACATTGTGCGCAGAATGCACAGTTTGTCAGTTTGTTAGACTGTTTGTTACACATATTGCCAAGAATGCTCAGTTTGCACACTGAGTAAGTTTGTCAGCTTGTCTGACTGCACATATTGTTCAGAATGCACAATTTGTCTGTTTTTCAGATTGCAGACATTGCACAGAATGCACAGTTTGAACAGTTTGCCAGTTTGATAATTTGTCAGATTGCACATATTGCACAGAATGCACTGTTTGCACAGTTTGTCAGCTTGTCAGAATGCACATTTGTTCAGAATGCACAATTTGTTTGTTTATCAGATTGCAGATATTGCATGAATGCTCAGTTTGCACAGTTATAGTTGTTCAGATTGTAAGTTTGCACATTTTGCACAGAATGCACAGTTTGACAGATTTAGTTCGTCAGATTGTCAATTTGCATGCACAAAATGCCCCATTTTGCAGTGTTTTTCAGTTTGTTAGTTTGTCAGATTTAACATATTGCGCAGAATGCACAGTTTGCACATATTGGACAGAAGGCACAGATTGCACAGTTTTAGTTCGTCTGATTGTAAGTATGCACAAATTGCACAGAATGCACAGTTTGCACAGATTGTCCCGCTTGTCCCGAATGCATATATTGATCAGAATGCACAGTTTGCACAGTTTGAACAATTTGTTTTTTTTTTAAATTGCAGATATTGCACAGAATGCACAGTTTGAACAGTTTGAGTTAGTCAGATTGTCAGTTTGCACATATTCACAAAATGCACAGTTTTCTCAGTTTTAGTTCGTCAGATTGTCAGATTGCAATAATGTTGCACCGATTTAGTTCGTCAGATTGTAAGTATGCACAAATTGCACAGACTGCACAGTTTGCACAGTTTGCACAGATTGCAAAGTTTTAGTTCGTCAGCTTGTTAGATTGCACAAATTCACAGAATGCTCAGTTTTCACAGAATGCACAGTTTACTCAGATTGCACAATTTTACACACACACACAATTTTACAGTTTGCCTTTTTTTTCAGATTGGACATTGTGCGCAGAATGCACAGTTGTCAGTATGTTAGATTGCCAATATTGTAGGGAATTTACAGTTTACACAGTTTGTCTGTATGTCAGATCGTCATATTGCACATATTGCGCAGAAAGCATTGTTTGCACAGATTGTCAGTTTGTTAGTATATTGTCAGTTTCATTTTGCCAATTTGCAAGTTTTCGTCGGATTGATATTGTAATAATATCAGTTTGTCAATATATAAATAATAATAAAATAAAATCAATAGTTTTCGTCAGGTTCATACATATTGTCAGTTTTTTAGAAGTTAATTACATTGTGTTAGTTTGTTAGAATTTCAGAATACAAATATTGCACAGAATGCACAGTTTACACAATTTATAGTTTGTCTTTTTTTTCAGATTTGGGCATTGTGCGCAGAAGCACAGTTTGTCTGTTTGTTAGACTGTTTTGTTACACATATTGCCAAGAATGCACAGTTTGCACACTGAGTAAGTTTGTCAGCTTGTCTGACTGCACATATTGTTCAGAATGCACAGTTAACACAGTTAAAGTTCTTAAGATTGTCATTTTGCACACATTGCGCAGAATGCACAGTTTTCACAGTATGAGTTCTTCAGATTGTCAGTTTGCTCATATTGCACAGAATGCACAGTTTGCCCCGTTTAAGTTCGTCAGATTGTCAAAGTTTTAGTTCGTCAAATTGTCAGTTTGCACATATTGCACAGAATGCACAGTTTGTACAGATTGTCAGCTTGTCAGAATGCACATGTTGTTCAGAATGCACAATTTGTTTGTTTATCAGATTGCAGATATTGCATAGAATGCACAGTTTGAACAGTTTGCCAGTTTGATAATTTGTCAGATTGCACATATTGCACAGAATGCACTGTTTGCACAGTTTAAAGGAGTTTCAGATTGTAAGTTTGCACCTATAGCACAGAAAGCCCCAGTTAACACAGTTAAAGTTCTTAAGATTGTTATTTTGCACACATTGCGCAGAATGCCCCAGTTTTCACCAGTATGAGTTTTTTCAGATTGGGCAGTTTGCTCATATTGCACAGAATGCACAGTTTGCGCAGTTTAAGTTCGTCAGATTGTCAAGTTTTAGTTCGTCAAATTGTCAGATTGCACATATTGCACAGAATGCACAGTTTGCACAGTTTTAGTTCGTCAGATTGTAGGTATGCACAAATTGCACAGACTGCACAGTTTTAGTTGTTCAGATTGTAAGTTTGCACATATTGCGCAAAATGCACTGTTTGTCAGTTTGTAAGTTTGTCAGATTTAACATATTGCGCTGAATGCACAGTTTGCACATATTGCACAGAATGCACAGATTGCACAGTTTTAGTTCGTCAGATTGTAAGTATGCACAAATTGCACAGAATGCACAGTTTGCACAGATTGTCAGCTTGTCTGAATGCATATATTGATCAGAATGCACAGTTTGCACAGTTTGAACAATTTGTTTTTTTTTTAATTGCAGATATTGCACAAATGCACAGTTTGAACAGTTTGAGTTAGTCAGATTGTCAGTTTGCACATATTCACAAAATGCACAGTTTTCTCAGTTTTAGTTCGTCAGATTGTCAGATTGCACATATGTTATGTTATGTTATGTTAGTTCGTCGAATTGCAGTTTGAACATTTTGCACAGAATGCACAGTTTGCAGCGTTTTAGTTCGTTGGATTGTCATATTGCACATAATGTGATGAATGCACAGATTGCACCGATTTAGTTTCGTCAGATTGTAAGTATGCACAAATTGCACAGACTGCACAGTTTGCACAGATTGCAAAGTTTTAGTTCGTCAGCTTGTTAGATTGCACAGTTTAGTTGCCGTGCACAGTTTGCATTTCGTCGATCTGTTTGCAAATTCAGAATGCTCAGTTTTCCAGAATCACATTTACATCAATTGCACAATTTTCCATTACTATTTTCAGATTTGTCTTTTTTTTCAGATTCGGTTTGTGGCGAATGCACAGTTTGTCAGTATGTTAGATTTGCCAATATTGTAGGTGATTTAACGTTTAACAGTTTGTCTGTTGTCAGATAGCATATTGCATGCAAATTTCATTTGTTGTCAATGTTTGTTTCATTTATTTGTCAGTTTTCATTTTGCAATTATTTTCGTCGATTGAATTTTATAATTTCAGTTTTGTCAAAAGTTTTCAATTGCTAGTTTTTCAGGTATCATACATTTTCAGTTTTTTTAATTTGATAAACATTGTGTTAGTTTGTTAGAATTTCAGAATACAATATCTTTCACAGATATGACATTTACACATTTTACAGTTTTCTTTTTTTCAGATTGACATTGTGCGCAATTGCCAAGAATTCTGTTGTTTGACACTGTTTGTTACGATATTGCCAAGATGCTCAGTTTGTCACGATTGTAATTGCGATGACATTTTGCACAGATTGCAAGATTTTCTCAGTTGTAAGTTTTCAGATCATTTGCTGCAGAATGCCCAGTTTGCACAGTTTTCGCAGTTTTAGTTCGCAGTTTCATATTGTTTAAATGCACAGATTTGCAGTTTGCAAATTTTTTTCGACAGATTGTCAGATTGCCATATTGCACAGAATGCCATTTGCAAATTTTTTTTCGTCCAGATTGTCAGATTCACGAATATTGCAAAAATGCACAATTGCACCGTTATTTCAGATTGTAGGTATGCACAAATCGCACAGACTCACAGTTTTAGTTTTCAGATTTAAATTTGACAATTGCGCAATATTGCACTGTATTGCAGATTGAAGTTTTCAGATTTAACATATTGCGCTGAAATGCACAAGTTTGCACATATTGCACAGATGCACAGATTGCAGTTTTTTCTCAGATTGTAGAATGCACAAATTTGCACAGTTTGCACATTTGTTCATTTTAATTCAGTTTCCGAATGCATTTAAATTTAGTATCACAGTTTGCACAGTTTGAACAATTGTTGTTTTTTATTCAGTTTAGTCAGATTGCATTTGAACATTGTTATCAGATTGTAGTTTCATATTCACAAATGCAATTTTCCAATTTAGTTTTCGTCAGTTGTAATTGTGATATGTATATTTGATTAATTGTGAATGCCAGTTTGACATTTTGCCAGAATGCACGTGAGTTTTAGTGTTGATTTCATATTGCACATAATGTTGATTTGCACAGATTGCACCGATTTTAGTTCGTCAGATTGTAAGTATGCACAAATTGCACAGACTGCACAGTTGCCATTTGCACAGATTGCAAAGTTTTAGTTCGTCAGCTGTTAGATTGCACAATTGCACAGAATGCCAGTTTGCAGTTTAGTTCGTCCGATCGTAGATTTCACAATCACAGTATTCAGCTCAGTTTCACAGATTTACAGTTTTCTCAATTGCACATTTTACACACACCACAATTTTACAGTTTGTCTTTTTTTTCAGATTGGCATTGTGCGCAAATGCACAGTTTGTCAGTATGTTAGATTGCCAATATTGTAGGGAATTTACAGTTTACACGTTTGTCTGTATGTCGTATCGTCATATTCACTATTGCGCAGAAAGCATTTTTTGCACAGATTGTCAGTTTGTTAGTATATTGTCAGTTTCAATTTGTCAATTTGCTAGTTTTTCGGATTGATTTTAATAATTCAGTTTGTCAATAACATTTTGTCAATTTAGCTAGTTTTCGTCAGTTTCATACATATTGTCAGTTTTATATTGTATTTTGTTGTTAGTTTTTAGAATTTAGAATAAAATTGCACAGAATGCACATTTACAACACATTTTACGTTACTTTTTTCAGATTGGCTTGTTGCAGATGCACAGTTGTCATTCGTTTTAGTCTGTTTGTTAACTATTGCTAGAAACCAGTTTGCAGACTGGTAGTTTGTCAGCTTGTCTGTCTGCAGCTTTGTTCACATATGTCAATGCCAATTTTCTGTTTTTCAGATTGCAGACATTGCACAGAATGCACAGTTTGAACAGTTTGCCAGTTTGAAATTTGTCAAAGTTTTAGTTCGTCAAATTGTCAGTTTGCACATATTGCACAGAATGCACAGTTTGTACAGTTTTAATTAGTCAGATTGTCAGTTTGCACATATTGCGCAGAATGCACAGTTTGCAACAGTTGTCACTTGCAGAATGCACATGTTGTTCAGAATGCACAATTTGTTTGTTTTAGATTGCAATATTGCATAGAATGCTCATTTTCACAGTTATAGTTTTAGATTGTAGTTTGCAAATTTTGCGCAGAATGCACAGTTTTGCGCAGTATTCCAATTGTGCAAGTTTTAGTTCGTCAAATTTTCAGTTTTGCCATATTGCACAATGTCACAGTTTGTACAGTTTAATTAGTCAATTGCAGTTTTGCACATATTGCGATGATTGCACAGATTGCACAGATTGAGATTTAGTTCGTCAGATTGTAAGTTTGACATTTTGCGCGAATGCACATGTTGCACAGTTTTAGTTTGTCAAATTGTCAGTTTGCACATATTGTTTAGAGCACTTCGCAGTTTTTCGAGATTGTCAGATTGTCATATTGTCACAGATGCTCATTTGCGGCAATTTAAGTTCGTCAGATTGTCAGAGTTTTAGTTCGTCAAATTGTCAGTTTGCACTATTGCACAGAATGCAGTTTGACATTTAAGTCAATTGTCGTTTGCATTTGAATTGAAGCAGATTGCAGTTTAGTTCGTCAGATTGAAGTTGCACAATTTTGCGCAGATGCAAGTTTGACAGTTTTAGTTGCAAATTGTCAGTTTTGCTTTATGTTTTTAGAATGCACAGTTTTGCTTTTGTTTCGTCAGATTGTCAGTTTGCTCATATTGCACAGAATGTCAAGTTGAAGTTTTTTCGCAGATTGTCAGATTGCAAATTTTCGTCAATTGCAGATTGCACGATTTAGTTCCAATTAGGTATCACAAATTGCACAGACTGCACAGTTTTAGTTGTTCAGATTGAAGTTTGCCAAAGCGCAAAAGACTGTTTACAGTTTTAAATTTGTCAGATTTAAATTGACATTGCGCAAAATGCCTGTTTGGACATTTGCAAGAATTGCAAGATTTCACAGTTTTGTTCGTCGATTGAAGTTTGCACAAATTGCCAGAAATGCACAGTTTGCACAATTGTCAGTTGTCTGAATGTATGTATATGCAATTGCACAGTTTGCACAGTTTAACAATTTGTTTTTGTTAATTGCAGATATTGCACAAAATGCACAGTTTGATTAGTAGTGCAGTTTGCATTTTCACAAAATGCACATTTTGCATTAATGTTCGTCAGATTGTCAGATTGCATATGTATGTAGTTTGTATATCGTCGAAATTGCAGTTTGAACCATTTTGCAGTCAGAATGCAGATTTGCGCGTTTTAGTTCGTTGGATTGTCATATTGCATCGAATTGATGAACATTTGCACGATTTAGTTTGCACGATTTAGTATGCAATTGCAGACTGCACAGTTTGCATGTTTGCACGATTGCAAAGTTTTAGTTCGTCAGCTTGTTAGCATGCACAAATTGCACAGAATGCACAGTTTGCACAGTTTTAGTTGCAATTTAGATTGCACATATTCACAGAATGCTCAGTTTTCACATTGCACAGTTTTAATTCGACCATTTAACACACCACAATTTCTACAGTTATGCCTTTTTTTCAGATGACATTGTGCAGATTGCACATTTGTCAAGTAATTTTAATTTGCCTTTTTTGGATTGACAGTTGAAATCACAGTTTGTCGTATGTTAGATTCCATATTGCACATATTCGCTGAAAGCATTGTTTGCCAGATTGTCATTTGTATATTCATTTCAAACATTGCATTTGCAAGTTTTTTGGTTTATTGTAAAATTCATTGTCAATTTCAATTTTGTCATTGTATTTTAATCATGTGTCATACATATTGTCATTTTTTAGTTTTCAGTTAACATTTGTTATTTTTTAGATTCGAATATAAATTTGCACAGATTGCTACATTTCAACAAATTTACAGATGTCTTTTTATTTCAGATTGGACATTTGTCGTTTGTTCAGATGCCTTTGTAGTTTGTTGCACTGTTTGTAACATATTGCACAAGTATGCTCACTATTGCCAAAGATTGTCACTTAGTACGTGCACTGTTGTTCAGATGCACATGTTGTTTATCAGATTGCGACATGCTACTGAATGCAAGTTTGAACAGTTTGCCAGTTTTAATTTGCAATTGACATTTGCACAGAATGCACTGTTTGCACAGATTCAGGTGTTCAGTTTAATTTGACCTATTGCACAGAATGCACATTAGCACAGTAAAGTTCTTAAGATTGTCATTTTGCATAGGCAAATGCCAGTTTTACGAGATTCTTCAGTTTTAGTTTGCTTCATTGTTGCCAGAATGCTCGTTTTAAATGTTAGCCTGTTTTAAATTTTTCGATTGCCAGATTTCAATTGCCAGATGCACAGTTTGCAAGTATTGTTCGTCGCTTGTTTTATTCCAATTGTCAGAATTGCACAGTTTTCACAGATTGTTAAATTTATAGTTTGTATATTGCACATATTGCTCAGAATGCACAGTTTGCACAGTGTTAGTTCGTCGGATTGTCAGATTGCAAAATTCATAGAATGCACATTTTGCACAGTTTTAGTTCGTCCGATCGTAAGATTGCACATATTCACAGAATGCTCAGTTTTCACAGAATGCAAGTTTACTCAATAGTTAGTGTGTCAGTATGTTAGATTGCCAATATTGTAGGGAATTTACAGTTTACACTTTTGTCTGTATGTCAGATCGTCATATTGCACATATTCGCAGAAAGCATAGTTTGCACAGATTGTCAGTTTGTTTTTAGTTTATTTGTAAGTTCATTTTGCCAGATTTGCTAGTTTTCGTCAGGTTCATACTTTTATTATTTTAGTTTTAATTTGTATTTCAGAATCATTTGCACAGATAGTTT
>JAMZAV010003321.1:0-71195 GCA_024449915.1 Sweltsa coloradensis
CCAGGATGTTGGTGAATGTCGCCAGCTGACTGCCCTGATCCTACCTGATACCCTGATCCTACCTGATAGGCATCCAGGATGAAGTCAGAGTTGGGCGCCAAGTGTCCACGAGACAGGTTCGACTCCTCGGTGTAGATCTCGGCGAGTTTCTTGGAGCCCAGGATGTTGGTGAATGTCGCCAGCTGACTGCCCTGTTTGTAGCTGAGGTCGACATTGAAGGTCGGGTAGAGACCACCCTCTTGGAATGTGGGTCGGCCGCCCCTGTTCTTAGACTCCGACGCCTGGAATAAAATGAAAAAATGAAATGGAAACAAAGAAATATGAAAGACATACACGTAGTTCTTTCAATGGTAAGTAATATAATTAAAATCCATTGGAGATAGGCACATATCAAATGGCAAGATATAAATAAGATAAGGCGCGTTTGGCTATACTAGGAAAACGCTTAAGTCCCGCCGCGTTGTTGGATGAGCGTAATTGGTGCATTGAGCTGCCATGTGTTATGCGAATTTTCTGTTGTTCTGTGGAAAAATCATTATTAAATTGAAATTTTTTAAATTAAATTAAATTAAATAAAAAATTAACTTCATTTTATTTAATTAATCGTAATTGTTTAAAAAAAGCGTAAAATTGAAATTTTTATAAGAAATAATTTCTCGATTACGCTCAAATTTAACAATAATATATTAATTCATAAAATTAAGGTTTTGCGAAAAATCATTTCAATCGGATAAAGCATGACGGTGTTATAACTCAAAGAATTGTTTAAAAAAAGAAAAAACCCGTAAAATTTCGATTTTTATGATAGATATTTTGTCAATTGCGCTCAAATTTCACAAGAATATTTCAATTCATGGAATAAAGGTTCTGTGCAAAAATCATAAAATCGGATAAAGCATGTAGGTGTTATAAGTCGAAGAAATTTTTTTTAAAGTCGAAAAAAATCGTAAAATTGCGATTTTGATGAGAAAAAAATTTCCGATTGCGCTCAAAAACGTGGCAGTTCTAAGTTAAGAGATTTCGAAGGCCTCCATAAAATTTAATCGCAATCGGAGTATCGGTTTAGCCGGAATCGTGTGGACAAACAGACAAAAATACAAAAAAAAAAAAAAAAAAACATTCCGGATTTTTTTCTCCAGTGTAGTAGAATGGAATCTTCGCTTCGCTCATCCAATTATTAGAGTTAACGTTTAGTGTATCCATACTTCAAAAATGACAGAGGGAAAGGTTTCATTAAAAAATGAAGACAGTGAAGCCTCTTTTTCCTATTTTACCTTGAGATATAGTTATAGTACTTGAGATATAGTAGTGGAATTCAAACGTTGCATATTGCTACTAAAAGGATGCTTAAGTCGCCACCCTTCTATCAATCTTTGACATGCCTGAGAGAAACAATATTACTGTATTTGCCACAAGTCACTGTTTATTGAGACCAATTAAGTACTTGAGTACCTCACCTGCTTAAACTTGGTATCATATGCAAAAAGTTCTTTCGGTATATAAAAATACTAACCGCAGTTGAAACATGGCCTGAATAGAACGAAGGATCTAGCAACCTACCTAGACGGACCTCCCGTAGAGGTCGTGAGTGTTTAAGAACAAAGTACCAAGCAACGTACCTTGAGGGACACCTCTTACGTGGCTTGAGTGTTGTATACCGATGGACCAAGCAACGTACCTTGAGGGACGCTCCGTAGAGGTAGTGAGTGGCGTAGAACGTGGAGCTGGTCTCGTTGTGGTGACAGATCTGTACCAAGGGATGCCATGTCTTCTCGACCTTGAAACCCAGCTCCATGTATGTCCCGTCCCTAGCGCACTTTCCACTCTTCACCACGATCTCGCCGCGAACCTGAAGAGCGAATAAGTAAAGAAAAAAACTTTGTTAAATTAATGTTTTAAAAATACATCAGTTGTGCCTTCGAACACTGAGGCGCTCTAATACTGCTTTCATTTACAAATTTACAAGCCTATTTATTTCTTCTATCTATCTATCTATCTATCTATCTATCTATCTATCTATCTATCTATCTATATATATATATAAACGAATGTATGTTTGTTTGTCCTTTATGCATTACTACACCATTCATCCGATCTCCATGAAACTTGGCACATATATGTATTTTGTCACGGGGAAGGTTTCTATGCTATCCATTTTGTTGTAACTCCTACACGAGGACTCACCAATGAATTGACTTCGACACCGTAAGGGTTCTGGCATACGTCGCAGCAACGCGTGGCGGGTAAGCTAGTACTTTATATAAATATTTTCCATCAATATCATCTATCTTCTATATCATTAATATTAAGTTGTATATGTAGCCTATCACCTATAATTGTACTCCGTTACCATAAAACAGGTCAAATAAATAAAACACTATAAAAATATCAACAAACGACAAACCGGTTTCTGGCAGCCTAAGTTCTGGAGTCCAAATCCTTGTCCCTTGATCTCGAGCACATCCGCGCCCTGGCAAGAAGCCTCCACGTCCTTGGGCCCCTTGAAAGCCTCGAACCCTCCTGTCCCCGCGCACGAGAGCGTGACGTCACTTCCGGGCTCCACGACGACGACGCCATTTGCCTGAGGCAGCGCCATTTTGTTGCCCACGATCAGCAGGGGCTCGTTCTTGGGTAGTTGTTTGACGGACAGAGTGCAGGCTAAGGGATACGAGAGAGCATTTGACGATTAGTGTTATTTTGAGAGTTAAATGCAGGAAGCATCTTATCGATAATACGACTTAAAGATTATGTCTTTATAAACCCTTTCTATAGTATAATTATTCGACAAAACAAAAATATAGCATGTAAACACAATTTGATTTTGCCTTCTTTATTATCTTATATCAATATTATTATTTTCTTTCATAATTTGAATTAGTGTGTGTGAGTGCTGGAAAAGGTTTTAACTTAAAGTTTAATAATCAAAAGGAAAATACAGATCATTGTATCTGTCACCTGACACACATGTAACTCATATTGTTTTAATTTCACAATAAACTATAACTATACTATGTAACTTTGCATGGGTGTCAAGATCAAACACATTTTTTAAAGCCAACAATATGTTTACATTATATTTTATAGTTCCACTGATTTTTATTTGATTTTCTACGTGAATATCATCATTGGTGCAAATATCAATTTAATACGGTTCTAACAAGTTTCATATAACGTAATTGTATTAACTGTTGTCATTATATTAATACAGTACATGATAATATGAAATATTTTTAAAAAGTACTGGTACTTATACTTTCACACAAATTACTTTTTAAACATTAACGGCACAGCGACTAAAGGCTCAAGTGATGTTAGCAGTTTGTAGGACGAGGTTATAAAAAGAATAATATTATGTAGTATTTTTTGGGAAGTTTACACACAATACGTACTTCGCATTGTGTGTAATTTCATCACGATGACATTATAACAATTCAAATAATCTATAGACAAAAAGCCTGACTAGCATATCATTTATTACATAAATAGATGTTTTGTTTTGTTTTTTTATCGTATTAATGAACAATTGAAATAATTTCTATGGACACAATAGACAAACTAACATAGCATTTATTTATTACATGAATAAATGATGTATGTATAAATGCTACAATATTTGTGTAAAACGTATTTCTTTTTGTTTAGAAATAACTAAACGTAAATGTTGGCCTACTTGTTTAAAATTTTTCTGAGATTGTGAATTCAACAACATGTTATTAAGTCCATAAACCTAACACTTTAATCTTCAACTGCCTGTTTAACACCTAGTCCGTTTTATCTCCCAAGCGTACATGTTTTCAAGTAAACAACCAGGCTTCTGGTACGTACCTAGTACAGGTATGTTGGTCTTACCTCGTGGGGCCTGCTTGGATGCGCAGCCGCAGACAAGGCCGAGGAAGCAGAGCGCCGTCACTAAAGCGACGTTCATCTTGACACAGTCTGAGGACAAATGAGAGGAAGGTTTTGATACACACCTAAGCGTCACTGTTTGCGGTATTACAGTTACCACGTCCGCATGTATGTGATTAGTTATTCGCTATGGTTGGTACTTGTCACGTGCGATAACCGTGACCTAATGACTATACTGTAGATTTTGCTTGTTCAAAACAACAATTAACATAGTTGCGTGCTATGTAATAGCTATGACGATTCTATTATAAGTTTCTACCAAGTATGTTTGATAAATACTGTTGTTGTTGATAGGTGGAAGTAAGGTTTTATAATTATTAGTGTTAAGTTCGTGTTCCAGATAATATAAATCAATTTGTTCAGGTAACATATTATTAAGTTGTCATATTTAAAGAAAGTAAAATTGTAACCAGGAATTTATTAAAACAATTGCAAATATCGAGAGTAGAACTATGTAGTGCATATTAGCGCAATTATTGAAAATAATCCTTAAAGACTATTTTTTTCATTGAGTAGAAAATTGAGCATACACATCATTTTCATTGGTAGTTTTGAAGATGACATTTATAAAAATAATAATAAGATGAAACAATATGTTTATTATTTTATTTCGTACAAAGTTTTTACTTTGAAATTTATTTATATTTAGTTATTTATTTATTTATTATTTATTTAACGTCTTATCCTATTCAGTTATAAAAACTGATTTACAATGGGGGACAACGAAATAAATCTAATAACATATATGCAGAAACTACAATAAACATTGACATTTTAACTATATTGATAAACCAATCAGTTTATTGCAGCCTGAATCGGAGCCACTACATTATGGCATGTTCATCACTTAAATTCTTTATTATTACAGTGGGTCAGAAAATTTTACTTCACTCATCGATGCACCGTTTACAAACACTATTAATTCCCAAATTTCTATACTTGGCAAACTGAAAGAAAAACGAAGTAAAATCATGCAAGTATTTTATTACAAGTTTACGAAGCGAACTATTTCTAGTTTCTACATATAAAATTATATCATTATGGGTATCATTTATTAAAAACTATAAAATAAAAATAGTAGCGCTCATATTTTCATCTGATGATGTTTTTGATGGTACAAATATAGAATATGCTTAAAGTATTCAAAGGAGTTGTCAATTTATTGGATGAGCGTAGCGAGCGTAGCGAGCGAAGCGAAGATTCCATTTCACTACACTGGAGAAAAAAATCCGGAATGTTTTTTTTTTCTTCTTTTTTTTTGTATTTTTGTCTGTTTGTTAACACGATTCCGGCTAAACCGATACTCCGATTGCATGAAATTTTATTGAGACCTTCGAAATCTCTGAACTTAGAACTGCCACGTTTTTGAGCGCAATCGAAAAAAAATTTCTCATAAAAATCGCAATTTTACGATTTTTTTTTCGATTTTGAAAAAATTCTTCGATTTATAATACCTACACGCTTTGTCCGATTGTAATGATTTTTTTTACAGGACCTTTATTTTATGAATTTATATATTCGTGGAAAATTTAAGCGCAATCGAAAAATTATTTCTCATGAAAATCGCAATTTTACGGGGTTTTTCTTTTTTAAAACAATTCTTTGACTTATAACACCTACATGCTTTATCCGATTGTAATGATTTTTTAACAGAACCTTAATTTTATGAATCGATATATTCGTGTGAAATTTGAGCACAATCAAATAATTATTTTTTATGAAAATCGAAATTATACGATTTTTTCCTTTTTTTAAATTACGATTAATTAAAAAAATTAAAAATTAAAGTTTATTTTTTATTTATTTTTAAATAATTGAAAAAAAAATCTTCAACTTAGTAATGATTTTTTCACAGAACAGAAAATCCGCATAACACATGGCAGCTCAATGCACCAATTACGCTCATCCAACAACGCGGCGGGACTTAAGCGTTTTCCTAGTATAACTAATATAGTATTGATTGAAAGCATACTTGAAAACACTTGCGATTTATTCATGTATTTTAGTTTGCATTATATAACATCCATACTGGTCAAATGTGATAGTGTGAAATATACTAGGAAAACGCTTAAGTCCCGCCGCGTTGTTGGATGAGCGTGATTGGTGAATTGAGCTGCCATGTGTTTTGCGGATTTTCTGTTGTTCTGTGAAAAAATCAGAACTTTGTTGAAATTTTTTTTAAATTAAATCAAATTAAATAAAAAATTAACTTATATTTTTTTAATTAATCGTAATTTTAAAAAAGGAAAAAATCGTAATATTGAAATTTTCATAAGAAATAATTATTCGATTACGCACAAATTTTACACGAATATATAAATTCATAAAATTAAGGTTCTGTAAAAAAATCATTACAATCGGATAAAGCATGTAGGAGTTATAAGTCGAAGAAATTTTTTAAAAATCGAAAAAAATCGTAAAATTGCGATTTTCATGAGAAATAATTTTTCGATTGCGCTCAAAAACGTGGCAGTTCTTAGTTCAGAGATTTCAAAGGCCTCCATAAAATTTCATCGCATCAGAGTATTGGTTTAGCCGGAATCGTGTTAACAGACAGACAAAAATACAGAAAGAAAGAAAAAAAAAAAAAAAAAAAAACATTCCGGATTTTTTTCTCCAGTGTAGTGAAATGGAATCTTCGCTTCGCTCGCTACGCTCATCCAATAATTAAAAACTTTTAAACACACTTTCAAAACAATTAATTTTAATTCCAGTTCGGGAAAATTAATTAGTCAAAACCTTTGCCACCGCATACCAAAAAACTCATTGACGTTCATTATTATTTTAGAATGCAAAGATTTTTGTCATTGTTGTAGCCTCTTTGTACGCAACTAATTTGTAATTTGTAGTGCATCACACACAAACTGATGTTATACTTGAATTATGAAAAGTTTAGTTTGTATCAAGGTGATTAATGCAAATGTAACAGACTTACCTAAGTTCACAGCTATCTGGACAGCTCCCCGAATCGGACTGATGCCCGTACGTAGGGTCCCTCTTACCTATCCCTGCGTTATATCACTAGTTTGGTAATGCGGTCTGCTCTGTGGGCTGAACTGTTATCAAACCCGCTTATTCGCTAATTGTCGCGTGAAATAATTTCTAATTGGACAGGTTTCTAAACACTTGAGTGAAACCACCAGCCACATCCGACATTGCGACAACTTAGCATGACAATATATGATTGTCATAATGACTGTTAATAGTAAAAATAATAAAAATAAAAAATAAATTGAATAAATGGGTTTTAAGCATAAGCCCGCTTAAGGACATAGTTATTGATTCATAGCAATTGTCGTTATGAATCAATGATAATATTATTAACTTACCACTAGGAAAACGCTAAAGTCCCGCCGCGTTGATGGATGAGCGTTTTTGTAAGTTTTTAGTTTGAGTGGGACCACTTTTCCTTTGCAAGTGCTTTGTGAATGCATTGTAGGTGATTGTTGTCGAGTTTCAAATGTTACTTGTTAATGGTTATTATAAACCTAAAAAAACTCATATCAAAACCTTTATTCTATGGATTCTGGCTAACTTTTTCAACTTATTCTTTCAAAAGGTACTACATCACCATAACCTTAATGTTCATGTGAAATATGAACGTTGTTGCCCCACCCGTTTGGTCAGAATCGGCCCAAATGTCACGAAAATATCGCACTAAAAAATCGAAAAAAATCGTAAAAGTGCGATATTCATGAGAAATATTTCTTCGATTGTACCCAAAAACGTGGCACGTCTAAGTTTCAGAGATTTCGAAGGTCCTGTCAAATTTTCATCAAGATCGCTTATGCCGTTTGCCCGGAATCGTGCGAACAAACAGACAAAAAAACAAAAAAAAAAAAAAAAAAAAAAAAAACATTGGAGCTAAATTTTTTGAGGGGTCAGTGAAATTGAAGTTTTCGCTTCGCTCGCTACGCTCGCTACGCTCATCCAATTAGAAATCATAACCCATTATGAGTTTCAGTATGTTTACCGGGTACAGGTTTGAAGGTGTTGCTACCTTATTTAACCTGTATCATATTCAGATATAAAAACTTATTTACAAACGAGAATAACAATTTTAAAATAAATAAAAATAAAAACACAAATCCACACTAAAGTAAACAAATTGAAAAAAAAACGAAGCACGGTTTGGACTTGCACCTCCATTTGAGACACCAAGGACGACTTTTAGTTTAAACACGAAGTCTGATTGCTAATTGTACACTTAATTGCGCTACACGTAACGAATACGATACATACACATACAATATGATTGTATAATGAATACGAGCTGTGACTAACCAGGGTGACGTCACAAAGTCTTGCGTGCGGAGCAGCAGCTAATGAAACGGAAACAACATTCGACGCCAGTGACTAATTAATATAAAGAATGTCAACAGTATAACAATAATGGTGAAGTCAATCCTTAATTATTCTATCGTTAAGTTTTATTTGGATTAAGGACGCGTCAACCATTAGGTCATAATGTACCATTCTAACCTGGGGGGGGGGGGGGGGGGGGGGCATGCTGGTCAGAACCAGCCACGGGTAAGGGGAGGAAAGGGGTTCTTACGTCGCGGTCGTCATTGTCTTCGTCATCGTTCGTGGTGTATTGTCGTCATCGTCGTCGAGGGGTCGTCATGGGAAGAGGGAAAGTCCCCGACGACGATTCCCAGAGCTCGCCTCTATTTTTGGGGAGTAAAATACTTCACTTCATACTAGCTGATGTTTGCGAGGTGACTTTTTCTCTTGAATCGCCTTTTACGATTAGCAGAGCCATGCTCTGGGCCAATTCTACCCCGGGCCCAGAATCGTTAAGTGAATGACAAGGCTTGTTGGTCTTCATTGCAAAAGGTCCAGGGTTCGTTTCCCGCTTTAAAATTTATGTGGACTAATAAATAATAAAATAAGTAATAATAAATTGTATTTAGAGTCTACCCACTCAGTTATATAACTGATTTTCAGTGGGAGACAGACGAGAGAGAGATCGTACCACAATAAAATTTGGCATTGTGTTGTCATGTACCTAAATCCCTCGGATTATGACAGTTTTTAGGTTCATGACACGTTTCATGATGACTGGGTGACACCTCGAAATCCCCACCTCTGCTTGCTGTATAAGGTTCTTGAGTGTGTAGCGCGTCGCGGCTTGGCTGCGGCGCACTAACGGGCACATAGATCTAAAATGACATATGCACTCCGTAAATTTATTAAATAATAACAATAATAATAATAATAATAATAATAATAATAATAACAATAAATAATAATAATAATAATAAAAATAATAATAAAAATAATAAGAATAATAATAATAATAATTAATAAATAATAATATGCCCTTTAGCGTTATTAAAATATGAATTATGTGCAGGCTATACTACAGAGTTACGCATAATTACTATTTCAATTAGCAACATTAATATAAAATCTTTGCATGCATTTTAACTATCAGATAGTTTTAACTTCCCGCGTCAACTAACATAAAATAATAAAATATAACCGTTTTATTTAATATGGTGATTCGTTTTACATCACAAAATATATAATTTGCAAGAACGTATAGGCAGAAAAGAGCACAGCTCCATACATTGTTTACTGCCAACCAATTATATGGACATTTCACTTGATCGATGTGAATTATTTTATTTTTCTTGTTTTTACATTCTAGTGGCTTAAATATAACTAATGTTGAATGCTATAACTATTAATTTTGAATAACTGCTTTTAAATCACACCGCGATATGTTGACCTCAACCGCACTCCTGCGGTCAACGTTGGCAATCTAATTAATTTAACACGATCAAAAATGCTATTCCGGAAATTCACAACTCATTCATTTTAATTATGTCCTGAATCGAGAACCGTGCACACATCCTGCATTTAATAGACTGCAATGTAATCGGCACCAATAACCACAAACCTCAAAGTATGATAAAGAAAATCGAGATAATACATTATTTATTTGAACCTTGTTTTACATCATCCGTGCTAAATCAAACATAGGTGATGCCGATTGATTATTTATCTCGATTATTATACTTCCTAGTTTCGTTCAGTTATCGGAAAAGGTTATACAAAATGTATGCTTTGTCTTTGTAAAGCAATATCAAATTGAAATAATATCCAATAATTCTGAATATGGTTTCAACTGAAGGTTGTTCCCACATTTAAAGTAATTGTTGCCTGATAAATAAGGTCCCATTATAGGTCTCATATAATCATTACGTATATCCGCGAGTCTGTGCGTAAGTCACGTCTCAAGATGAATACGTTTACACAACGTCCTATTGACATAAGTTTTTTTTGACATCGACCTTCAACAAGGATGATACAGAATGTTCTTGGTGGCTAGCCCTCTAAACTCGGCACCTCCACCATTTTGAACGCGGAAAAAAGAGGTGAATCTTTTTCCCAAAAAGATGAGCGCAAGGCGAGTTATTTTCATTTTCTTTTCTTTTCTTGCCAGACGATCTTTTGACCTACCTATATAAATGACAGCAAAGTTTTAAAAAGTATATTAATGTCAATCTTAGGAGTAGGGTGTATGATGTTTATTATTAGTTTCATTTGATTATCGTTATGGTTCTTTGTTCGTACAAATTGTGTTTATGGCAACGCTTACATTGTAATAGAAAACGATTTTTAAATATGACAAAATACGGATCCTCATCTCAACTTCCACACGTTTGGAACTGTCCCGCCATTATCGACCATCAAACTTCCTTACCGACTCAGATAACACTGCGTTCTTCATCTCACCGCTAGATCGCACAGCAATCCACTTATTACATCGTATTTTTGGCGCACTGTCAACTTTGTGACGTCAGAATGCCTTACCATCGTTCGATTGATATTTATTAGCCTACTTATCGCTCACACCGTCGTATCAGCCTCAGGCTTTCAACCAGCTGTGATCTTAAGTAACCTGTCATTATGACGCACAGTATTATTAGGTGTACTGTTACTAGTTTCCTAGGACTCGTGTTGTGTGGCGCTGGGTCGAGCGGTAGGTAACGAAGCCCGGTCAATAACCAGGTAACAAGCAGTGCACATCGTATAGACATTCATGCATTTGCATTCACACACTAAACTATTCTATGTTTATTATTCTCTATCAACATTTGATATTGTGGAGAGGCATTTAAGTGTTCTTACCTGTCATATCGAATCTAGGAGCACGTACTTTGTACCTGTACGTCACAAATTTTGAGGTTTTGGACAGTAACTATGGCAACGGTTGTTCTATGTTGTGATGTTATATTCTTGACAACCTGTGGCTTGTGTACCGGCTCAATCAATTAGGTGTGACTGTGTGTTAAGATTTGCAAGAAGGTTACAGGAGACGAACAAATTAGCATTCGATTACTAATTGCAGGCGTGGGTGATGAGTGAGGGGGGGGGGCGCAATGAGGTACGGAGACACCTGTATCAAGGCAAGATGCATTTCTTCTCGGGCGTTGCATCAAGCGCGTTGCGTTTCAACTTTTCAAGCGCAAATTTATCAAAACAAAGATTTCTTGATTAATTTGATGAAACTTCTGGACCAGGGGAGTCTATTTAATAACTCTTGCGACAATAGTCGCTCGACAGCGACAACTTTGTAAATACAATATAAGTCTACTCAGCGAGATACTCTCGACACTTTTGCACTCCAGTGAAGTAAATGTTAGCACCGGGTTTCTATTTCATTTGTTGTACTGACTAACTGTCGATCGACTCTTGTTGCATTAGTTAGTAATATATCTCCAGGTGATGTTTAGTTGTAATTCATTTATTGGACTTCTCACTGCCCTTAAATTTAAAAAAATATATAAAAGATTTAAAACAATATTTCGAAGACGTATCATTCGCCTTCACTCGTTTTACTTTATCTCGTACTCTCATTTAAACTATAGCCTGTAAATTATTAAACTTGGGTAAATAGAGGGTAAGAAACATAGGATGAGGAAGTAAGCTAATTTTCGTGCGGCTTTTACGTAACAACGCCCGTATGGACTTATGAAGCTTTATACCTAAAACAATGAAAATGAAACAGTGACAATATAATTAAACTGTATTTTACGCTTGAATGCGTTACAAGAAACGCGTTACATTTTTGGATGTTTCGCGGGAACGCTTTGCTTTACCCAACGCCTGGAAATTGTAATTTTTATGTTACTTTTTGAGCGGATTTTGATAAAAAAATATCATTAACATTAAAAATATAAACAAAATAGCCTGTATATGCACTTTTTGTTCTCTGTAAATAGTCACATTCTTGATTTCTCACCCTCCCGCCCCTCCCACATTGTTCCGAGAAGGTATGTTACAGGTACCAATTTTCTTGAACAACGCGAAAATTATGATTTTAAGTCGTATCTCGCAAGAATAAAACATTGGAAAGTGATTGAAAACAGAAATGTAGTTTTTTAGTATCCTGCATGATAAAAGCTTCTTATCTTATCTTTAGATAGAATTATATCCTGTTTGAAAAAACTTCTCGTGTTATGGTACTTAAGTTTTTAATTCGAGATTTAATCAGCTACATTTATATTTTAAATAAATACCGTACCGATTATTTTATTTGAAAACATTTCCAATCATGATTTATTTTCAATATAACTTTACACCCGTATGTAATCACTTTTTCTTTGTGTTGCAATGTTGTTGCTGTCTCTCGGGTAAGGATAAACATACCAGTGGCGTATCCAAGGGGGGGGGGAGAGGGGGGAGAACCCCCCCCCCCCCTTTTGAAAAAAAAGTGTACAGGAGAAAATAAAATAACTACAAATTACCATCTAACTAAAGGAGGATTTTAGTAGATACAAAGTTGGTTATTTTGATGCTTTAAAACGCACAGATTTTCACCAAAATGACCTTAAAAGAGAAAACTTTAGGATTAAAAACAGGATTTTAGTAGATAAAAAGTTGGTCATTGTGATGCTTTAAAACGCACAGATTTTTACCAAAATTATCTTGAAGAAGATTTTTCCCCTCACTTAGCCTTCGACACATCTATGAAAAATTGGTTGAACCCCCCCCCCCCCTTTATGAATTCCTGGATACGCCACTGATACATACTCATTTCCTTCATTGCTTAAATAATAAATCAGTTATTGCATACTGCATGACAACAATTAATTTATATTGTAAACAAATGGTTTAACGATACTAGATCTAAACTAATGAGGCTTTCTCTGATAACAGTTGTTATCTCAACGACCTTTGTGACTGACCCGTCTCGGATAGTTATAGTTACGCTTGTCGATTTCTTCTAGATATTGTGAAGTAATAATTTAATTATATCCTTGCAATTGCGTGAAGCAATGTCAGTCAGAACTTTGAAATAACTGTACTTTTTCGTTGCAATAAGGCAATAAAAAGTTAACATTAATTATAAATGATATGCTAATTATGTGTACCTACATCATTATTGTTTTAAAAATGGCATGTCGAATTTGTTGAAATATGTTGAATGAGAAAAATTACTCACATGTAATATATTACACACTTTCCATTACATTCACAATTTAAATATTTTGAGTCATTACATTAATTTATAATAATGTCATCTAGATTTTTTTTTTTTTTACAAATGTTAACATTATAAAACACACAATTTCAGTTCAGTTCAGGTTATGATTAAACTTAAAATCTCTCAACGAAAAATGACAAGCCTTTTTATTTCCTAACTAACAAAGAACTGAAATTTTATACATGTTAATTTTAAATTAATTTAGTTACAAAAGGTATATGCACAATCATCTACTTGCGTTTTTTTTTTGGTAAAATAACTTTGCTGATTGATGTTCATCTGTTTACATACGAAGATACCTTATTTAAAAGATTGATTGATTTGATTGATTGATTGATTGATTGATTACTTGATTACTTTATGTTTGTGGCTAACACAAAACCACATCGTATTTGAAACATTAAACACATGTTTGAACTAAGAATTCGTATTTATTTGATATTATTAATGTCATTCTGGTTTTTATCCAGAAACCAGCAAATAACGAACACAAATAATCTATATGATTCTTTTTCCCTAAATCTACATATTACGAAAACCTTACTTATGTAAATACTCTCTTGTTTTGTACAGGCATGGACATCCCAGACTACTTCCCCTCGGTCCGAGACGACTTGACCAAGGTGACCTGGGCTCACGCTGTCAACAGCCAGGCGCTACTGCGACAAGCACTGGACGGTAAGATCACCAGCACCAAGAAATAAGCATTCTGTTTGTCTTCTCGAATCGAGCATAACTTTCCTCACAAATCAACATTTAATGTAATTTAATTTGTTACCATTCAACTTTGTAATATTAGACAATATGCCTAAAATTGACCCATGAGTGACTGCTGAGTGAGAATCATTTTTATTGAAACTTGCATTATGTCGAAATGTGTTGAAATTTATTTATTATTTTTCTATAGTCAATTCATGGAAATGTATCATGATTGGTGTACACCCATATTTCAATGTAACAAATGGTGTATTATTACCTAACGGTTGACGCGCCCTTATTACGAATTAACTAAATAATATTAAATAATTATTTTAAAATTTAAGCATAAATGACTGAAGATGAAATTGAATTGCGTAAAGAGCATGACTGCCTAGTGCTTCCTCTAAGCATGCCGATTTAACAAGTAGCACTCCGAGAACGCTTCCTATTGTTGGATGCAACGTATCTCTTCCCTTATGCCAGGCCATTCTCGGTGGCACACGGTTAGGGCGCTGGTCCGAAGCGTATGGCTCTCCGAGAACTTGGGTTCGAATCCCGCATAAGGAATGTTTTTTTGTAATCGTCCTTCAACGTCATCTCATCTCTTGTCTTGTCTCCCTCGAATAGAATTAGTTCATTAGTATGAGACGTTAAGCAACATAAATAATCATCTCTTGTCTTGTCTCAGGCGACGTGATGATGCTGGAAGCGGACGTGGTGATGGGCACACTCCAGGCAGACAGCGAAGGTCACGTGACGAATGGGAGGAGCCCCCAAGGTCACGAGGTGGAGGGGAGTCCCCACGCCCCGCTATCAGATAGCGAAGGTAGCGCGGTGAGGCCGGTGATGGCACATCCTCCTAACCTCACCTCAGATCTCTCGCTAGAAGACTTCCTTGGGAAGGTGGTCGCCGCCGGCAAGAGGAAGGGGATCAAACTAGACTTCAAGTCCACGCAAGTCGTGGGTCCGTCTCTGCAGATACTCAAGAACTTCTCGGAGAGCGTGAGTACAAGTAGTTATTTCAGGGCGATTCGTTAGGTTGCGTATTCACCTTAGGTGATGCACCAACAACCCTCCTTCATGTTGTATGGTAGATTATAATTCAACTGAATGTTAATTGTCCAGTCCTGGACATCATTCTCATAAGTATTTTCTTATATACCGGTACATTAGTTATACATTACAGTTATATGCAACTGTTTATAAAATAATGTACTTCAAAACTAAATGTTTTTACGGGGAGATTAAGTGAATATCGCTTGCAACTTGTTAACTGCTGCAATTGATTAAACTTGATATACTAGGAAAACGCTTAAGTCCCGCCGCGTTGTTGGATGAGCGTAATTGGTGCATTGACCTGCCATGTGTTATGCAGATTTTCTGTTGTTTTGTGAAAAAATTATAACTTAGTCGATTTTTTAAATTAAATTAAATTAAATTAAATAAAAAATTTACTTTATTCTTTTATTTTTTCTTAATCGTAATTTTAAAAAAAAAAAAATCGTAAAATTGCTATTTTCATAAAAAACAATTATTTGATTGCGCTCAAATTTTACATGAATATAATAATTCATAAAATTAAGGTTCTGTAAAAAAAATCATTACAATAGGATAAAGCATGTAGGTGTTATAAGTAAAAGAATTGTTTAAAAAAAGAAAAAAAACGTAAAATTTCGATTTTCATGAGAAATAATTTTTCGATTGTTCTCAAATTTCACACGAATATCTTAATTCATAAAATTAGGGTTCTGTAAAAAAATCATTAAAATCGGATTAAGCATGTAGATGTTATAAGTCGAAGAAATTTTTTAAAAATCGAAAAAATCGTAAATTTGCGATTTTCATTAGAAATAATTTTTCGATTGCGCTCAAAAACGTGGCAGTTCTAAGTTCAAAGATTTCGAAGGCCCCCATAAAATTTCATCGCAATTGGAGTATTGGTTTAGCCGGAATCGTGTTAACAAACAGCCAAAAATACAGAAAAAAAAAAACATTCCGGATTTTTTTCTCCAGTGAAGTGAAATGAAATCTTCGCTTCGCTCGCTACGCTCATCCAATTAATCGTGGTTTTCACTAATCGCCCCTCGACAAGTAACATCAGATCATTGACGTTGAGCTGACACAATTAGAGTTGTATTACTTATCCAATTATTGGACCAAACGAGAATTAATTAATGAGTGATTTCTGTTTGCACAGTATTTAATAATTCCATATAGTATCATAAAATTGTTGAATGCTGTAATATCCATACACACTGATCAATATGGCTAGAGCTCACACAGAAGTTATACAGACCGGACAAAGGCGTTTTCGGAGTCGAATAAATTAAAGATTAAATTTATTTTCCAAAGTATGTAAATTATTTAGTTTCTACACACATATTGTTGAAAATGTGACTCAGCAGTATATATTTGAGATGAGTGTTGTATATTCCCAGCTGAACTTCCCGATGATGTTGAACGCAGACATCTTACGAGGACCCGTGAACAACACGGGGAATCCCGTGAACGCGACCTACTTCCTCCACGCATGCGCAAGAGACTTTCCCGCCAGTATTCTCTCCGTCGGCTGGACGACCACGTGGGGCCCGGAGTACACGGAGGGTTCCTACACGAGGCAACAAGTGCAGGAGATGATGGACGTGAGTGATGAGGGGTTATAAAGTCGCTTACTAATACTTCTTCGAGGAACCGGTGAGAAGGTCCACCGATCAGCCGTTTTAACCCAAGTTGACGACTCGGAGAAGCGTATGTATACAATATGGATGCCCGGACGTCAGATCTGAAAGAGAAAATTTTACTTAATCTCTTATTTGTTGAATATCTAATTTTCTCTTCCTAAGAATATGTCTAAAAGATTGCTGTTCTAATAATGTTTTATCATCGGGAGCTATACTCTATTTTACTAACATTTAACACTATACGTTCATATTTAGTATTTTCCTCCAAAACGAAATGAAAATGAAATGACAACTTGTATAATTAATAAACTCGTACGAAGCACAATAGTGAAACATTTTTGCGTGTCACCGAAGCAAAGAGCATCCCTGAGAGTTTATTTCACAGTTGTCAATGACGGTCGACAAGTTGTCGCATGCATTGTTGTATTTATACTAAGTTATCACTGTCGATCGACTATTGTCGCACGAGTTAGTAAATAGAGCCCCTGATCTTACTTACTCAATCAATACAGGTAACTTTTAAGAAGAAATAGGATATTTGACACTTAGCAAATAGATTTAGTCATAGATTATCAATATGGTTTGTTTGTCAGCCAGAAACAAATCACGAAAATGGTTAATTTTGGAAAATCCAAAACTATAAAAATTTATTTATTTTGGTAGAGTTCACCTAAAGCCATTTTTCAAAAAGCGACATAGTAGAGCATAGTTCCATTTCCTTGACATTTGTGCAAATTTAGAACAACTTTGATGCAAATTAACCGAACGAACAGCAATTTGCTTAAATCGCATGTCCTATTCGGATTTAAAAGCAAAGTGGCTGACATCTGGTGAGCGAAGCGCGAACCCGCCGGAGTAGGCCGCTTATAAGTATGTTTTCCTATGGCACTTGCAATGGATCACGACTGAAATAAACACTCAATAAAGACAAAACTACACCACCAATTTATGAAATTAAGTTTGTAAGTCTAGTGGAATATCTGTAGCCACATCGTATACATCCTAGATAGGAAAATGTTAATGAAAATAAGCGTGAAAGTTGAACTTCGGGGACGATAACATTTGAAGTAGGTGTGGAGTAGGGTAGGATGTTTTCGTCGGTTTTAATCGGGGAAAAATATTGTAGGGGACGTTTAAATAGTATAAGATTATAATTAAACTATCTATGAATGAAATAAAATGGTAAGATTGTTAAAAACACGTGATGATGGAGCATCAGCTTGTCATGAGTTCGTTCATTTTTAGGCCTACAAGTGGGCGTGTGTATAGGGGTGGTCTACTACCAATGCTACTCCGGCCGGCCATGATGCACGTTACGCCCACCGACGGTGCTGCCCCTGGATTTCACTTTAAATCCCTATAATAATTATCCTCTTAAGGTGATGGGGACATGAAACTTAGTTATAGAAAACTTTATATAACTTAGTTTGCAAATCTGACCATTATTTATTTGATGATAAAAAAATTAGAATAAGTTACTCTTAGACCGGAAAATTATTTTGTCTGCAATATACCGTACAAATATAATGTGACATTGATTTCTCTTGTGTTTGCTCTTTAAGGTCCTCAAGTCGAACAACGTGACCCAGGCTGTGACCTTCCCAGTCCGCGCCGGCATCGCCGCGAACTCTCTCGTCAATCTCCAGAACCTCTTGAGCTCGGTAGTTAACTCGACTCTCACTGTGTGGAGCAGCGCCACCGACCATGTTGACGGGGAGAAGCTGAAGCACCTCATCACCACTATAGGAGTGAGCAGGGTCTACTTGGACGTACCCGAGGCACTTCAGAGAGTTCTTCACAACTTAGGCCTACATTGATACTTATTTGGCTCGTGTTTGAAGCTATTCGATGCTATGAGGATTGAATATTACCATTGAACTCGGTAAACAAACATATTTTATATGACAAAGTCGATAGTCCAGTTCTACGGTTATAATGAACTATTAATTTACTAAATAGTAATGTGATATGTGCATAAAATGACAACATAATAAATAAATAATTTCATAATTAATGAAACAACAGTATTTTTTCCAAGGGGGCAATTGAGATAATTTCAATTCAAAAATAAATATGTATAATATTATTTAAATCACATAGTAAAAACATATCATTTTACTAAAATTATTTATGTGACTGAGTGAACACTCTTAAATCGTAAAAAAATCATTTAAGCTTTTATAAAACAAGTTTCATAAAATAAAAGTGGCTTAGATGGTTTTCACTTACCGCTCTCATCTGTCACTGTCTTTTCGGTGGTGTTCCATCCATAGTCGTCCGAAGTATCCTCGTCACCTATTTCTGCGGTTTCTCTTCGTATTTTGTTAGACAAGCATGGCTAAGGACGCACCCAAAACCGGGAGCGAAATAAATTAAACAATTTTTCACGCTATGATATATTTGGTCGGTCAATCCTTGTGGAAAGGCAATGCCAACACAAGAACGCGTGTCAATCGAACGTCCTGGTTGAGGTTCTATCGTGAAACGTCACACACCTACAGACGGACATACAGAAGAGTAATTTATTTATTTCAATAAATTTTACCTGCCCAAAGGGCAAGAAGGCTTATGCAGGACAAGTGTGGCCCTCTGTAGCCTGACACAAGGATTACGGAGTTACAAGTTCAGATCAATATTCTAACAAAAGACAACGAGAGAACATGACATTTATAATACAGAAGAGTGATACTTATATGGGAGCTTACCCTAAAAACGTTTTAGGTTTGTTGCACATGGACACAATAATTAATATATGAGATGACGAGTGGCTGTTACGTTTCGACCAATTTTAGGTATTTTTACTCTTCGTGAGTAAAAATACGTACAAGATACGATGAGGGCGCTGTGAAGGTAGGCTGTGGTAGGTGATAGGTCTCGGGCAGACAGAGGAGAGCACGCTTGCTACCTGTTGATGAGGTATGGTAGTTGGCGAGATTACGTGAGGTGTTGGTGTGATAATAAATGTTTTATTTATACTTCCATACTAATAAGAATATTTCGTCAATATGTGGAAATAATAGGAAAGGAATCTTTATTTGTGATCATGAGACATTTTGTTTGAAAATAATAAATTCAGTCTGCAAACAAGTCGATAATATTGTAAGTTTATTGACTAGAAACAATTATGTATAGCCTAAAATTAAAATTGTTTTATTGTGTATGTTTTGGTGAAAAGAGTAGCTATTTGTGTTGTTACATGAGCCACATTAACAATCAATAAAAAAGTCTTTACTTGGATTTATCATACTTTTTACAAATAGTTAATACTAAACCAACTTATTGTCAGTTTATACTTTCTGATAGAAAATAATGGATGACATTGTTATTGTTGGCAAAAAGGGTAACGCAGCCAAAGCACACAATTTAATATTGCCGCTACAGCAAATCAATACTTCTGAAAAAGTAAATAAATTAAGTCATTAACCACGTATAAATGTAAAATATAATGTATAATTGTATTATTATAGTTTTGTGCGTTGTTTTAATGAAGAGGTAACCTTGCTTATTTAAGAGTCAAATTTTGACTCTTAACATAAGCAAGGTTTTATTATCGTTATAATATTTCCGTATATTTTACATGATTATTGATTAATTTGGTTTATATTATTATGCTGTTTTATTTGTACATTAATGATTTATTTATTGTCTTCATTTTAAAATCAATATTTTTACGGAAGAAGATAACAACTGAATCTGAAATTGAATTAAGGTCCCGATATAGAATGTACTAGCAAATTCTTGTAAGCAATTGAAATCAAAGTAAAATAAATGTTAATACACAGCGAGAAGTCTTTAAAGCATCAGGTACCTTAATTTCTTAAAAGGGATATAATCATGAGGGTAACTATCATTTTGCAAAACAATTGTTTTTCAATGTCACTAAAGAAGGAAGAACAAGATCTTTAAATAAATTGAAGTTATTTACATTGCATTTACTCTTTTCTGGAAGACACGGGCAATTATTGTGAAACAGTTTTGTGGTATAATATGATATAGTCGTCAACTAAATGATGCAATAAAAGTGCAACTTCAACTTGTAAACACCATTTTTTTGCTTAAAATTTAATTTGTTTTGACAAACATTTTTATTGTTGGCAATTTCAAATGAATAATTTACGTCTAGTTCGTAAACTGTAGTGATGTCAGTAGAAAGCGGAAATATACAGTGGTGCAGTCTGATCACGATTTGCGTTTGAGGGGGAGAGACCCAAGTATTTCCCCGTCTGTGTTTGACAAGCTCCGACATCTTTCGTATACCCTAATTCCATCCGTGGAAAATATTGCGGGCATAAAAGTGATGGGATTTACTCGCTTTTATAGGCTCGTTTGGCGACGGACGCACTTTTCAAGAGGAAATGTGTTTTCAATTCGAGTTTTATGGCATTTTCTGATTGCATCACGCTCAAAAGCGTTACATAAGAAAATGTGTTTTACATAGGAATAGCATTAAAATCAACATTTATTACTTTTTACCCATGATGTGATATGAAATGTATTTCCCAATACATTCTATATGATGAATAGACCATCTCCCCCCACCACCACCTCCCCGGACGTGACATATTTGAAAACGATTGGGTAATGAGGGACTGGCACTATATTATTAATAAACTTGGCGCAGGTGTTCAAAGTTCGCGGAATAATTATGATGCTTTTAATTAATGTGGTAAAGGAAATATCGTAATGTATTATCACAATATCAATATTACTGACTAGGAGTCCTTGTCAGGGGAGGGAGAACCATACATTTGCATGTATCGTTAAACAACGAATCAGAACACTAGTTAACCGGTTTATGACATGTTTGGAACAGTCGCAATATTGATACAGGCTATTTAACATATAGATTATATGTGATTTTTTATAAGCTCATTAGTAAGAAGTTGATAGATGCCCGCATAAACTTCCTTTTTCGTTCATGTGACAATTTGATGTGATGTTGTTTAGTAAAGTGGTGTGCGGGTCCCCAAAAAGTTCACGATTTTCAGATTTTTTTAAAATGCGAGGATGGTGGAGGTGCCGGTCCAGACAATTTTTTTTTATTTTTTACTAAGGCCTATATAAAAATGCTATTCAATAAAAGTATAAACAAGAGAAAGTGAATTGGTAGAAAATCATAGAGATTCTTCACAAGTCAAGTTTAAATATCCTTCTTCACTTGCAGAAGAAAAACGGCCGTTTTCCCTTAGCCGACCCAACTCTCAAAATCTCTAGACACACAGGCCTAGTAGCAACTATTATCAAACAACGTGTTTTTGTGTTTGAGTAACATACAGAAGTGAAACAGTAACGACATGTGTATTCAACGACAGTTCAATCCGTAACCTACTGTAATAGTTTAAGTAGCTCTGAATTCTTATTTCATTCGACGATTGAAGTTAGAGAAACCTTATAAGGAAGATTGCAAATATCATTAAAATAAAATGATCAAGTTATTTTTATTCATCCATAATACCGACTTTTTTTCTTACTTGAAGTCGATAAAATTTCGGTTTCACAATAAAGATTATTTGAAAATGAAAATTTCAATTTTAATTTCATAACTGCTTATTCATTGCGTTGTATTCGATGTACGTTTTAATCTTTGACAGTTTTTTACCCATAAGTGTTATGAATATGATAGACGAACACAAAACATCGATTTATTTTGACAATCATACCATGTAAAAAAAAAAAGCGTACGACCCTACATTGAACGGTACAATTGTACGTATTTTATTGTGACTGTTATGTGACTCATGTGACAGCAGTTAAAATTATGTCAGCTTTCAACAATGTTTGTACAAATAACACATTAATGCACCTGCTATGGATAAACAGAAACTCAAACATAAACATAGCTAAATCTGTGTAATATACATTCTCAACGGCACATTCAAAGCGAATAAAAACAACAATCTCAGCATTTATTCACAGTACATCCATTATGAATTTATATAAAATGTGAACAACGGTAACTATTTTAATTATGCCCTAGTCCACGGAGAGCATGTCAATAAATAATTTACAGGAACTTCTTAACCGCATGGTAAAGTACACAAGTTCTAACAATACGTATAAAATTGCATTTATCATTTTGTTAATACATAAACCTGCTAATCGGTTAATTTTCCAGGTAATAACTAATGACTAAATTAATGTTCAAGTGGTGTATGACTAATTTTTTGTTTTTAGATTGTATTCAATATAACAAGAAATTTGATTTTAACAAATTAAAATTAGCAGATTTCTAACACTGTAAATGATAAACAACGCTGAAAATCGGCATTTCATGTTGTATTCTTTCAAATTTAACCGGAATCTTTCAAGGTGATATCTGAAACAGTAGTTATATTATACGTTCTCGATAAGTTAAAAGTGTAAACAAACTTCATTTATAGCGTTTTAGTTTCAAGTAGTACAATAATTATTTTACTGGCACTTCCACACAGAAATAGTTAACTTGTTTTATTTATAAAATATTATGAACAGACCAAAATTCTTTTAGGATTATTTTAGATAAAGATTCTGAGGAAGTTGATTTTAATCTTTTGTCTCTAATCCTGTATGATTTAACTGTAGATTGGATAACGACCCTTTATTTTGCCACACGCCCCTTTGAGAAGTTCCCATAAACTATGTTATTCTGCCCTCAACGTTGTAAACACGGGACATCGCAGGCGTCTTAGCTATGACTCGCTTACGTAGGCTTGGCAACGCCGCGCTCGTTCTATCCGAACCCCATCTAGCGGTGAGATTCGTCACTTTTAATAACTTAATCCTCTCCTTAACAACTCTATCTTTTGAACTCGTATTTGCGCACATTTAATATCAATCTCGATCAAGTTTTCTCTTTTACCTGCGAGATCATTGACTGACTAATGTGATTGTTGTGTTCATTGCTTCCGACTTTTCTGCTGGAGAGTTTGATCTTCTTGTTGTTGTTGTGTTTCGCCTGTTTGTTTGTGATCTTGTTGTTGATGATGTTGTTGTTGGCGATGTCGTCACGGAAGGCGAGGAATCCTAGCTGGGCGTGGGAAGCTTCGTTCAAGGCTCGCGATCGGATACAGGCTCGGTACTGGTCGGTGGAGAGACGCTGGCCGTTCGGACCCGCAGAGCAAACCTAGGGGGAAAACGATTAGTATTCAGTAATATTATTGACACATTTCGAACAAAACTTCTCTTTTCAAGGTAATTTCTACACTCCGCGAAATAACCATTTTTTAGTGATACTTTGAGAACAGTGCTCAATATTTAAAAGCTGATTGCATCAGACAGTAATGTGGTTTTGCTAGAACTGTAGACTGCCAGAAAAAATACTCAGATATAATAATCGGTACGGGTTTTATTTCGAAAATGCATTTAAATTAAGTGTCTAATTTAAAATTTACAATTACCATAGCATGCAATTTTTTTTGCGCAGGCTATAATTCTCAGTAACCCACATAAATGTCTGCAATCAGTTGTTCAATATTTTGCAGCATTCTCATTATTTCACAAAACACTGTCATTTCGCGTGTTTTCGATATTGGCGGGAGTATGTCGCCTTATGAATAAAACGAGCCTTTATCACGATCACAATGTAATTGTATCTAGACTGAAAATAACTAGTAGTCCTACTTTGTAAGACAGTTTTTATAACTGAATAGGATTGACGATAAATAAATAAATAATAAATAAATACATAAAAAGGTAATAATAAGACAATTCTAAGTCCTTCAATCATGCATCAAAATTTATGGTGGTGACTTTGTCCAGTACTCTGCAGTCTTCTTTGAAGACAACAATATTTAAGTAAACCACCGTTTGACATAATTATAAATCAATTGCAATTGCTCATTCACGTGGATATGAGAACTAAGAAATGTTCTTAAAGTCGTACCAAGTATAATTAATATTCTGACATAATACAGTAGAACCCTAACTTCGTGCACGTTATCCGGGTTCGACATCAAGTCTTCACAAGGGTTAATTTGTTCACAGCCTCTTAGAACTTTATCAAAAGTGAATCATCACATATACTACTAAAAGGCTCATGGATGTTTTAGAAATTGCTCCTAACTTAACATCAGATTTGTATGCATAGGGATTCAGTTAGTAATCCGACGAAGTTAGAACGCGTGTCAACCTAATTGTAGGCCAGTGACGTCGTGTCCCATACAATGACAGTGATACAGGTTGGCTTAGGTCTTATATGGGCTCGTTAGCCCCGCATTGTGTGTGCTACTGTGCCACGACCAGAGCTTCATTATAACTTGCTTGGATCTGCGATACGTGATCCTAATAACTTAAATATTTGTTTGAAGTGGTAAATTGAATTTTGTTGTTATGTTTTAGAGCCAGGCTAAAGAGACTTTAATCCTCTCTTGTGTTTTACTCGTTTTGTAAGAGAAACAAGAATGTCAGAATGATTAATTGCTTTCTGGCAACTCTCTTATAATACCGAATTAGAAAACATCTAACATTGTTTTGTAAACATAATCACCCTCTAGATTACAGTGAAAGTGTTGAGAGTATAATACAAGTTTAACAGACACATTTTGAACGAGATAGATATCATACATTCACACAGATGAATTTTATAAAAAATAAAAAATAAACATTTATTCGGAAAATTCATTCTAAAATTGTTATTATCTACAGAAATTCCTAAAATAAAACACACATTTAATTATTGTTGTATTGTATTATCTTACACATTTTATGAGTGTGAGTACCATTAAAAAAATTCTCAATCTTGTGTACCCTTCTACACTTGCACACGAAAAGGTATAAATTTATCTACCCCCGTGACTTTAGCCACGCCTTAAGTCTTAAAATGCCACTTTGCATATTGTATGAAATAACATAAGTCAGTATTTTAATACCAAAATACAATTAATTACAATAACTCAGCAATCTTTTTAAACACGATAATGCATTGGAGTAACATTAGAATTGTCATTCAAAAAATACACAAGAAAAAATAACCTGAACAGTGTCTAATATAAATTCTATACTGTACTTATCACTTGAAAATGATTTTTTAATATTTATTTTTATTGTATTTTCCTCGCCAAGCGAGATGGCCATTGTAGGGCACAGTGCAGTCTTCAGTCTGTAGGGAAGTTGGGAAAGGAATGTCCGATGGCTGTTTAATTAAGAGGATTAAATCGACTGAGGAAAACCTCTGAAAAAAACTTGTCAGGATTGCTTGTGTCGGCGTGATTCGAGCCCGGGACCTCCCGAATCAGAGTCGAGCGCTTAGCGCCCAATGCGCTGCATGCAGGTATAGTCTAGTCCTCTGTATTTCAGTGTGAAACAAGGCTGCTCAGTATAACTCAGCAATGAAGGTCGTGATATTTTCTACCTTCGGATGCCAGATGTGGAAGATGCCGGGATCGGTGGCTCGTACGACCTTCACGTGACTCCTGACGTACTTCCGGTATAGCATCACGTCCTCCCCGCCCCACCCGACAATCTCCTCGTCGAACCCACGCACTCGCAGGAAGTCGGACCTGGGGGACAATTACGTCAATGAGGAACAGCTTATAGTAAATGGTTTCCGACAATGTACATTTCTTCTCAAGCACATATTTTGGTCACATTACACATAATTTTTATTCATGATATACTCATTACACAGATTTTTTTTTAATTTAGCTAAATATTAAAGGTACCATGACAACAATCCTTGTTTATAAAATAAATTGCCAACATATTGATTTACAACTTTTTTGATCAGTAAAAACTTCATCACTATTGAAATATGTCAAGTCAACATCGTAAGATTAATCACTGAACTGTAACAAAATTTTGGCAAATAATTAAAAGATGGGGAAAGATTGATCGAAGGAGACGTAGAAGAGCGAGGTGAATCGTGGAACCAGGTGACGGAAGTGAAGCTGTGGGAGGACAGGAAACAATGGGGAAAACTGGTGGAGAAGCAGATTCAGGATGAGGACAAAAATGAAACGATGAGCCCGACAACCTCGACAAAGATGAGTATGAAACGCTGAGCCCGACAACCTCGATAAAAAGTAGTATCGTGCCCTATTATCACCGATCTGTAACACCTGGATCGCGCATGCTATACTTTAACCTTGAATCCAACTAGGGCCTATGCAGTAGGCAGATTTCAGGCCTTCATGGGCCTGACTAATGTTATTTCATATGGAGGGGACATGTTGGAGATGCTAACGGCGGCCATGTTGGAGGTCAAAATTTACATATTTATACGGGAAAACATGCCTTGTGAACAAACGACTTCCAGTACGAGAAATCTTTTCACAGATTAGTAGATCGTGTTGTTTATTTGGTTTTATAGTAAGAAAACTCGCTAAATTAGTCAAACTTCACTTCTCAACATCTGGCAGGTATGGATCCCCTATCCACGCGAAGCGTAAATAGAGAGCGATGCCTGTTATCGGTGTGACGAACACTACTCAACCTGACATTGCTGGAAATGAGTATTGATTATTAGTAACCACAAAAATATTAATAAACAATATTCAAAATACTATTTTATTTTTACAGTACATGATTTTATGAAGATTTTAACTTTTTAGCCTCCAGTGAGGGTAAAATCTTCGAAATGTCCACATCAATATCATTGATCAGTATGTCATGAAGTACCGTTTTACCCATCATCATGTCTGTACCCCCCCCCCCCCCCCCAAGAACTAAAGTGAGTCTAAATGGCCCTATTTTCTCGACTAATTGTCACGTCACTGAGTTCAATTGAACATAACATTTTTGAGTGAATTGAAAAAAAGGATTTGATTTGTTATCTCGTATTGTGTATTATTGTTTGCCCAATTTTACTACACTCCAACACAATATCCCGTGAAATTCCAAGTGAGCCAGTTCTTTAGGGTGGTTTCCGAATGTGGCGCATACTATGGAAATTATATTCCGCACCCAATGATAACAATATTTCATTTGGTGGTTTAATTCTCACCGCTGATAAACAAGGAAAGATATTAATCATAATTTGGGTCTCGACTGAAACCATTTAATAACAAAGAGTATTTAATATACGATGCCTACCAGCAATTATACATTAAACATTTTGTTACCCACAGAGATTTGAAATAATAATTTGTGTGTGGTTTAATGCAAGGGTTCACAATCGAACATTCTCATTTAAAGAGCATGTCAATAAGAAGAGTAACAGTATTTAAGATAAATAATATATTACATATTTAAGATTAACTACTATTTGGTGAAGCATACATTTAAGTTTCTGGAGACGTAAGCTAGTAGGCCCGTATTATAACTAGGAATCGCCAAAGTCGTTGTTAGACGAGTAAGTGATCTATGTGTTGAGTACCCGGTAACATTCCCTTTCATCCTCTACCTAAGGCTGGATCAAGTCAGCATGGGTTTTTCCTCCCTATAGCATATCATATGCATATGCTAGAGCGGCGCATTATGGCCTTACAGTTGACGCACCCTTCCAGTTCAGTTCATGTATTTTATTTAAAAAAATTCAAATACATATTAAAATTTTTAGTATTTGTCACAAATAGAGACCAGGTGGTTCGCAGGAGGGGCTTTCACAAAAGAGGTTATTGAAAAAGGTGATGATGATGATTATACCAACTAAAGCTCAAAACCATATAGTAATTAATACCTGCATATCAATCAACTTAAATGCAAATGTTCCTGGGTACTCAACACATAACTCGCTCACTCGTCTAACAACGACTATGGCGTTCTCCTAGACTAGTTGGCTAAGGTGCCTTTATACCTGGAATGTGGGAGACCCGGGTTTTACCCGGTTGGTAAAATTTTTAATTTCTGCATTGTAATAAAAAATTATAGAACATGTTTTGAAATGCATACAATTCTATGGAAAACATATGCAGTACAAAATACGTGTAAAGATTGCAAGGTTTACTCGATCTCCCAGCGGAATTTGGGGAACCTTGAGCGTGCAAGGTTCGATATACATCGGTCAATGCATGCAATTTACAGCATGACAAAAATTAATAGTAAAATTACTTACCAACAAGTGCGTGATTAAAAAAAATACCCATAAAATTCAAACATTTTGTCACCCTCTTGTATTAATACACTCTTAAACTACGCACTTACAAATCCTATTATGTAAAATATGTCAATCTTCATGTAAATTCTGTATCGTATTTTGTTGAAGATGACGGAAGTGCAATATTACGTTTATACATGTAGCCCTACTCAAAACATGTCCTTGGATACGTGAACATACTAGAAACCTGACCGAGCACTAAGGCAAAAGGTGGACTCTAGCCCAGCCCACAGTCTAAAATTGTCGAAAACAATTCTGAAGCCTTGTGTATTAACGTCCAATTATAGATTATTGGATGAGGGCAAATTGGATTTCGCAAACACTACGTGCAGTGTTATGATGAGAAAATGTGGGCCCAGTTTCTGAAATACACTTTGTAATCTTGTTTTCCACCACTTTCATTAACCATGAGATCAATGAGTTCCGTGGGTGCTGTGCTGCAGGTAGGGTACAGTGCGTGAGAGAGGACATAGAAGAGTTAACTAGATGATAATATTTTTGTCCTCCCCATTCTCGAAATTGATAACTCCTAGCGAACGAGAATACGGAAAATTCTTGACAGTTTTAAAATCATAATTGTCTTACGAAATACCACAATATTTTTGATATTTTTAAATAATTTTTTTATATTTTTCCCGCAAATACATTTTACTGACATGTGCAGTATTAATACTTTTATCGTATGTATTTACGCGACTGTAGGTCACACATGGAATTGAAATAAAAGACATAAAAATAGGATGCGACCTACATTCGTATGGGTATATTTTGTAATTTCAACCCGGCACCTCCACCATTGGTGGTTCATTAAACTGTATGAATGGATTCCGTGAGGCACTTTTCCCATTAAGCAAGCAATAACACGAATTTATCTGTATTGAATTTCAAAATTCGCACTGCACAAACCTCACTGTATTTTTTTGTTAGCATTCTAGGACTTTGAATACAAGGTTGATGTGATTTGAGGGTTTTATTCAATTTTGAGGGTCATACTTTTTTACTTTTTGAAACAGAATTTCAGGATATTTGTCTACACATACATACAGTACAAAATATTATAATAGTTTCATCTACATTCACATGCAAACCAATTTTTCAATTTAAGACATCTGAGAACTGGTGGAACTGGGGTAAAAGTATATGTAACAGATTTTGATACTTTTGGACAAAAAATCATATGTTTCGTTCAATAATTAACAATTTAAACACAAAATAAAACATCATACCTGTATTGACACGTCATCCCGTATCCGAAGTCCCTCCAGAACCCCGTGTCTCTGGATATGACCAGCTGGTCAGTCTCTGGAGGGATGGCCTTGCCTTGGAGGGTGTATACTACATGGGGGTTGTATAGGCTGAACACGATGGGGTAGTACACCTTCCTGCCGGGCGCTGTATTCCATCGACACCTGGAAGAAACATAGGATAATATTATAAAGCATACCGTGAGACAACACTTTTAAACAAAATATTCTTCCTTTCTTTAGACAGGTTTTAAGTAGCATTAAATTGACCATAGGTATGTTATATTATATGTATGTTATATTAAGAACAATTTGATTTTAACATTTTTATTCAAAACGTTATTCTTTACGAGAATTTTGTCAACAAAACTGTAAATATTACCTTTTTACATGTTTGCAATAACCACACATATTTTATAATAATTTAAAGATTAACAATTAGAAAACATTCATTTTCATGTCGACTTATTATAGAAATTACAGTTTGCTGAAACAACCCACGACTGACACGACTACAAGAGAAAACACAAACAGAATTCATGATATTATGTGTCAATTACCAGATATCACTGACAATCATTAATTTAATAATTTGAATCTATTTTTGTTAAAATTGTAAAAAAAAAAAAAAAAAAAATGTATTTTGCTTGACTTTGATGCTCTTTGTGCAAAATTAAGTGTTAACTTAATATATTAGTACATGAGGCTTGCAATAAATATAAGTATATGAGTATTTTTATTTGGAAATTTTGCCTTTTTTCACATTATTAATAAAACAAAATTTATTATGATACATAACACAGAAAGCCACATTAACCGATATCACCTTAAATCATTAATACATATATAATATTTACGAATAATGTGCAATCAACATCATGGTACAACATCAGCAATAATATTGACTTTATAACACATTATATTTTATTATAATAAAACTATTAATTGTCAAATTTCGGAAACACAATTGAAATATTGTTAAAACTTAAATGAACCCCAATACAAATAAGCAATACAAGACATTATTTTGTTGTGAATTTTCCTCGAACATAAATTTGTTTTTGTTTGTCTGCAATAAACATTTATAAATGCAGGCTGTTCTCTCATGTCTGATATGCCTGTGTTAATTATACCACGGTTTGATATTGTTTTGACGTTTTATGTTGTTGTTGGTTTCAAAGCTTAAATAAGCTGGGGGGGGGGGGCGGGGGGAGATAGAAGAGGAAACGGAATATACTACGATCTATCCTAAAATAATATTTGTGTTCAAAGTTAGATTTGAATATTCATTAATAAGGTATATATTTATCGTTTCTGTTCCCATGCAAATATATTACAGATTTATACACAGGCGATCACGTCGTGATCAAAGTAAACTTAATTAAAATAAATGTTTGGAGCTTGTTTGGAACGTCAGTAAACATTGTACTGGTTAATGTTCTAGTATTCATATTATAAAATGTGCTTCGATGATTGGAATCTTGAGTTGCAGCCGTAACAAACCTAAAATATCGTCCAATCTTATTCACAGCAGCGTTGTACAGTTCTGGAAAAATAAATGTTTGTGTGTAATGATCGAGCTAGAAAGACAACTAAATAAACTCTTACAACTTTAATAATAAAAAACATCTATACTCCCTCAAAACATACTTGTAATATAAATAAAACATATGATGTCTCAATTATTTCTATGAAAGCATGAAGTACAAAATGATAAATGGAAAAGGTTATAACAATAGGAGATTGTGCTACGAAAAGACCGTCGGATATGAAATGTAATTTTGAAATGTTGCACTGATAACTTCTGACTACTGTGTGCCCTAAACACCACTAACTAACTTACTAAGTGCTGTTTGATAAAGGTTGCTAAAAGATAGATCAAAATGTTATTGCACTGATTTAAAAGAACAAGCATGGGTACGGGAGAATACCCAAGATAGGGAGTGAAGCTACTCAATCTACGCTGTTGAAGGAGACAAATAAAACCTTATACAGCGTTGATATGTTTTGGTGGAGGTGCCGGGTTGGAAAATGTATCATTTTTAAGTGAGGATAACTCCATCCCCCAGACCGCAGAATCACCAAAAACATTCTGCATTATCCTTGTACAAGGACAATGTAACCAAAACACATGTTAATGGGTCATGTTCGGTTTTAATCGTGACTCGTGACACATGCTCAGACGGACGGACGAACGGAGGGAAAAGTGATACATATAAGAGAGCTTTGCTCCTTTATTAATATATTTACAAAATCATTATTATTATTACAATACAGAAAGTAAATTCCCGCTACAAAGTACCAAAATACAGTCTCTAATTCGAAACAATATATTTTCTGATTGAATATTATTTTGTTATAATTTTGTTATAATTATGGGAGAACCATCTACAAGTGCCGTGTTAGTTTCACGTGCTTAAGCAAGGCTCTTCGCGGCACGAGACTTCCACAAAGATATCAAGTGTTTTAGCAAAATATTTGCTAGCGTCGACGCCTTTTCTTGTTGTTAAAAAATGTAACAAGGATAAACAACAATAAATAAATAAATAATTTATTCAATCAATTTGAATCACATATACAGTACATTAATGATAAATTACACATAACGTATTATTCTTGAAATTTTTTAAGCAAGGTAAAAATAATTATCTAAGTAGCTCTGATGTGCAGTGGCTTAGCAATTGCTTTATTATGAATAACACCAAAATAGATGAAATAATATAGGAAACAAAATGATGAATTACATAATAAAGATGTGACAAAATGATAAATTACATGATAACGATGGAAGATATTTATATGATTAATGGTGAGAGCAAAATAATATCCCTCTTAACGCATACAACAAACTCATAATACAACATCATAATACAAATATTATTTTATTTATTTCCCACGTTTAGTTCCTAGTAGTAGATGTAAGGTAATTCATATTAGTAAAAAAAATGACGTTACCTTGCACACAATATGACATAATCTCCACGCAAATGTGATGGTTGTCCGCAGTTTGAAACCAACACGTTAGTAATATTGTTGTGGTCGCAATTTCGGTGTGACCGCAACACTAGCATGATACACACTGTGTATTAGTGGTCGCATTCATGTCACACTAATTAATTATTAGCCATGTTAACATGCGGTGCAATTATTTCGCATCCTGTATCATTCATTATATTATACTATACGTACCAACACTGTTACAAAAAAAATAAAGGGGACGATATACCAACATTAAAGCACAGAGAGATTATAAAAGTAATTGCACACAATATTACAAATAAATAAATAGAAAAGAGTGAAGAAGATGAGGAGATAGAAGTAACTGAACAAGAGGTGGGACGTGCGCTAGGAGCAATGAAGAATGGTAGAGCTCCAGGAGTGGATGGAATTACAGTGGAAATGATTAATCAGCCGGCGCTGAAGGAAAGTTATGGTTATTCCGAGTAATTAGTGCAGCCTGGAAGCAAAAGAAAGTACCAGAAGATTGGAAGAAAGGAATTATTGTACCCTTGTTTAAAAAAGGTGATAGGAAGAAGTGTCAAAACTATAGAGGAGTAACCCTTATGTGTCAGTGTGCTAAAGTTTTTGAAAAGGTAATAGAACATAGATTGAAGGAGGTTGTCGAACCAAGTCTAAGAGAGGAACAATATGGATTTAGAAGTGGGCGATCCACTATCGATCCAATATTTTCTATCCGCCAAATCATGGAAAAGAGATGGGAAAATGGAAAAGGAATGCATATTGTCTTTTTAGATCTTGAAAAGGCATACGATCGCCTGCCTCGAGGAAAAGTATGGGAATGTCTGGAGCAAAAGGGAGTTGGACGAGGTTTGATAGAGAGGATAAAAAGTACATACGTAGGGAGTGCAAGTTGTGTTCAGACAAATGAGGGTAGATCAGATTGGTTTGAAATAAATGAGGGACTGAGGCAAGGTAGTTTTTTTATCACCAACGCCATTTACTGTCGTAATGGATCAAATACTACGAAGAGTGGAACCGAATATAGACGGAAGAGACACTAGAACCTTAGTTTTTGCCGATGATGTCTTAATTTGGGGTGAAAGTGTTGAAGAGGTGCAGAAAAGGTGGATAGATGGAATGTAGTTGCAACAGAGTTTGGTTTAAGTATTAGTCAGAATAAAAGTGAATGTTTAGTTATGAAAAAAAGGGTATAAAAGGCATGCCTAAGAATCAAGAAAAGTTAAGACTTCGTGGAAAATTATTAGAAGAAAAGGAAGAATTTAAGTACCTAGGAAGTATCTTGACAAAAGATGCTAAAGTAAATAGAGAAGTAACAGCTAGGGTACAAAAAGCCGAAGGATTTTATCAACTGGTGCGAAAGCTGCTTTGGAACGAGCTGTTTCCACAGAGATGCAAGGTTCTTTTCTATAAAGCATACTTCATACCTATACTTACTTACGGTGCAGTAACTTGGACAGTTGGATCAAAGGAAGAGAGTCAGTTGGAAGCATCAGAGATGAAGTTTTTGAGAAGTATAAAGGGAGTTACAAAACTGGACAGGATTAGAAGCGACGTTATAAGAAAGGAATTAGGTCTGGAGAAGTTGAGGTTTAAAATAGGAAGGGAACGTTTAAGATGGTTTGGTCATATGAAGAGGATGGATATGGATAGGATCCCAAGACGAGACTTTGAAGCAGGAGAGGAAGGTAAAAGAAAAGTAGGAAGACCGAGAGAAAGATGGGGAAGATTGATCGAAGGAGACGTTGAAGAGAGAGGTGAATCGTGGAACCAGGTGACGGAATTGAAGCTGTGGGAGGACAGGAAGGAGTGGAGAAAATTGGTGGAGAAGCAGATGATGCAGGATGAAGATGACGATGATGATGATGATGATGATGATGATGATGATGATGATGAAGAAACGCTGAGCCTGGCAATCTCGGCAAAAAAATAGTTTCGTGCCCTAGATATCGGTGTGAAGAACACCACTCAACCCGACATTGTTGGAAATGAGTTTTGATTATTATTATTATTACAAATTTAATTAAATTGGATATACCTGTACTAACTCTAAAAGCAAATAGTAACGAACACACCCCTAATGAAGTGCATGCACGTATTACTAACAGTGTATAGCACGAGTTTCTTCATTCAAGTTAAATTTAGCTAATGAAACTTATTTACAAGGAGAAAAAACTAACACACTACAACATCTACAAAATAATACTCTGCATTTGAATATAATATAGGCAACACAAAAATAGGAAATTATATTTATTTTATTCAAAAAAAGTAAAAATATACAATTTGAATTAACATTGAATAAAGTCACATTCACTTAATTTATTTTAAAAATACATGCGTACCAAACTTAAAAAATACAAATTGATGATCGATAGTTCACATTTGGTCGCCACTCCATGGTTAGTTTTATGTGAACTAACTATAGTTTCAGAATCACACGGTGTCATCATCAGGACTGTTAACACCTTGATGACGGAGCTCGAAACGGTTATGAAACGTAATACTTATAATAATCATTGAGTAAAATATAATGCAAACTCAAACATTGTAATCATAAATTTAGTGACGCATTAAAAACAAGTATAAACTTAATAACTAAAGAATCAGTTTTAAACATTAAGCCTATTATAGTATAACTAGTCACCGACGATGACTACGTACATATCGATTTAAAATGAAACCATCCAAAACAAAGGTTTCATGTCGTGTAACTCAATGACTCGAATCTCCTATGGCAGTATACCTTGCAGTGTAGATTAGCTGACACACTAGATCGACATCTAGTTCAAAACGTCTAGACGAAAATAGAACGGACTCTTTTGGAACGGAATCAAAAAACAAAAGCTAGTTCTAAAGGGATTGTTGAGGGAACAGCGTACAGTGCCTCGGTAGCGCAGTTGGCAGCGCGTAAGTCTCATAATCTTAAGGTCGTGAGTTCAATCCTCACCCGGGGCAAACTTTTTTTATTTCTTGAAACCATTCAAAACGAGATTTATTCGTAAAATGCTTCATCGAAAAGTAAATATTATCGATATTTTTCGGTTACTCGCCGTGAAATGGTCGTTTGATTTATGAGGGTAGACTTACATTGCATGGGTTCTCCATTTTGTCGATAGTGGGCGCTCATGCGTAAGGCGCTAGACTTTGATTTGGGAGGTTACGGGTTCGAACCCCACAATCTGCAATTGTGACTGTAAGTTTTCCCAATTATTTCTTTTTAGAACTCGGAAACACAGGCTCTGATTTGGGAGGTTATGGGTTCGAATCTCACAACTTGCAATTGTGACTGTAAGTTTTCCAATTTCTTTTTTTCGATAATTCGCATGCTCGGATTAACAATTAAGATCTCTTAAAGAGTTTATTGGGGATTCCTTTCTTAAGGTAGGCCTACCTTACCACCATAGTTACCAAATATAGTCACTTGAAAGGGGTCAATCCGGATACAAGTTTTGTGTACCCTACGGCGGGCACCCTTGCGGAAAAATATTTTCCCTCAATTTAATAGGTGCTAATTTGCAGTAAAACAATATTTTATTAGGGATGACGCCATTTCGATACCAGCCACCAGCAATCCCAACTAAACATTATTTCCAAGGTTTTCCCCATGTCAAAATAAGCCGTCCGCGGTGGCACGTACAATTAGGGTACAGGTCTGAAGCGTATGACTCTACGACGACGTGGGTTTTAATCCCGTATAAGGAATGGGTAATTATTTTGTAATCGTTATTCATTGTCGTCTATCATTGCTCATCGTCTCGAATAGCTTTAGTGTATTAAAATGAGACGTAAAGCAACAAATATCACCAAATAAGTTTTAAAATTCATTTTCTTGGATCACATATATACCACAACCCTAATTTATTTCTACCGACTACTTCTCTGTCAACTTTGCCTATCTTATGTTCAAATGAAAAATCACAAGCTGTCATTGGCCAGCTAAACCCCTATACGAAACATTACACGAATTAGGATGCAAGTAAGTAGAGCGAGGTGAACTATGAGTAAGACAGAGTGGTCGATAATACACTGAAAGGAAGGGATGTACTCACGGCGATTAGGAGAAAGTATGAAGCGAATTGATAAAATTGATTGATAAGTTGAAAATTCAGTGATGGTAAATTAATTTGTCTCGGTAGGAAGTTCGGTTTTACTACAAACTTCAGTGGTGAGTGTGTAATTAATTAATCGGGTGAACGTGGACGTATCGTTTGACTTCTTATTTGGGCACATTTAAAAAAACATGTTTTCAGTCTTCGTACTGGTATTCATCAATCATCAGAGTCTTAGAGTAAGGACTCTTTCGAATTTGTTAAATAAAATGAAAAATCATTAACGAGCCGCCATTGCCCAAGAAACACAAATTTTACAGGCCAAACAATATTTGTAATATTGAAATTAAATATAAATTAAACATGCAACAAAAGTAACTATTCTTTTATCCATTTTTGGGAGAATTTGAATGAATGTATCAAAACATTGATAAGAAAATGGTAGTTTGTACAAGCTAGTGAAATAAATTAGTCACTAAAATTTTGTTAATTGATTTGAATACTATTTGAATAACTAACTAGGAAAACGCTAAAGTCCCGCCGCGTTGATGGATGAGCGTTTTTGTAAGTTTTAGTTTGCGTGGGACCATTTTTCCTTTGCAAGTGCTTTGTGAATGCATTGTAGGTGACTGTTGTCAAGTTTCTATTGTTTCTTGTTAGTTGTTATTATAAACCTCAAAAAACATATTTTAAAACCATTATTTCTATGCATTCTGGATAACTTTGTCAACTTTTGCAACTTTTTTTTTCAAAAGGTACTACATCACCATAACCTTAATGTCCATGTGAAATATGAACGTTGTAGCCCCACCCGTTTGGTCACAATCGGTCCAAATGCGACGAAAATATCGCACTAAAAATCGAAAAACTCATATTAAAACCTTTATTTCTATGGATTCTAGATAACTTTCTCAACTTTTTTTTTAAAAGGTACTACATCACCATAACATCAATGTCTATGTGAAATATGAACGTTGTAGCCCCACCTGTTTGGTCAGAATCGGCCCAAATGTGTCGAAAATATCGAACTAAAAATCGAAAAACTCATATTAAAACCTTTATTTCTATGGGTTCTAGCTAACTTTTTCAGCTTTTTCTTTCACAAGGTACCAAATCACCATAATCCTAAAGTCAATGTGAAATATGAACGTTGTAGCCCCACCCGTTTGGTCAGAATCGACTCAAATGTAACGAAAATATCGCACTAAAAATCGAAAAAAATCGTAAAAGTACGATATTCATAAGAAATATTTCTTCGATTGTACCCAAAAACGTAGCAAATCTAAGTTCAGAGAAAACGAAGGTCCCCTCAAATTTTCATCAAGATCATCAAGAGAGCGAACAAACAGACAGAAATACAAACAAAAAAAAACAAACAAAAAAACATTGGAGCTAAATTTTTTGGGGGTCAGTGAAATTGAAGTCTTCGCTTCGCTCGCTTCGCTCGCTACGCTCATCAAATTAATTGTTAATTTTGAATGGGTATTTAACTTAATTTAAACTCTTTGATATCATTATAAGTTTCTCGTTAAGCGAGGTGGAACATGAAAATTAAGAAGTTTGAATAAGTTAAATGTGTCGGAAAATTAATTTAAAATAAACTTATGTAGGTCACTTATTGTTGTTGCATGACATAAATTAATTACTAGACAATGTGTCTTTAATCCCATAAAATGGGATCTGCACCTGAGTGAAAACACCAAAGCTTAATGAACCCTTGTACACTTTCAATGCCTTCAATTTCAATTTTGTGAACACAATTGCTGACAACACAGTTTTAAAATTACATTTCTGAAACAACTAATAAAATGTTTTGCTCGTCGTTTCAGTGATGTACTCTTTAACAAAAACCCCTTCCCCCCCCCCCACCTTCCTCCCAAAAACAACACTTTAAGAAGCAAAATTCACAACACCACACACATATTATTTATGTTCATAATAATATGCTTTATGTATTTATTCATCTTTATGTTAATGCGCACGTATTTTGTATAACATTGCATTGTTGATGTTAATATGTATTGTTTTTTTAATGTTTAGCCTATGTACGTATAAATTGCACTTGTGGGACATGTCGTGTCCTGATGCAATGTGGCCAACAAATTTAAAAAAAAATAAAATAAAAATAAAGGTGTAGTATGTGAGTTCTCCTGGGGCACACTACATTCGTAGCTTATAACGCAAAACACAAATACAAAACTTAGAGGCGGCTAAACTAGCAATTATTCTCTCTATAAGCTAAATAAATTAAGAAAAATAGTCTGTTACAACACATTACGTAATTTAAATGAATGGACCTTGCTAAAAGTGGGTGGGCGTTTACACAAATTAACCAATGGTAAACTGAAAGGGAATAGTACTATTAATTTAATTTATCACAGAGCCCTAAGAATTTCAAAAATATTTTATTTTAATTCATTTAAATAAATATAGTAAAATTAATTTAAACTGTGATTTAAAACGCATTTTAGGATTTTGATCATGCATTTAGTGGAAATTGGTGATTTGATGAATTTTTACATCGGCATTAAGCGTGATTATTTTCTGTCACATACCCACTTGAGATAACATGTTATGTCTTGAAGTTATGCACAAATATACACTCAAACACGCAAGACCATACGTGTAGAACATACACCCGCCCAACCTTACTTTTCAGCATATTGTGACTGAACTACGTCCCTAAATTACAAAAATAAAATTTTATGAAGAAAAGTTAATTATGATGAACATTTGTCTGAGCAAAATCCTCAAAGGTCACGTGACGCAGATAACGTAGCAATGTTATGTATAACATGGAAGATTTTTGCGGATGTGACCTAGCTAAAAATGATAGTCTTTTCCCAGTAAATGGTGAACACAACTTTCTTCTTTTAAATTCTTCACTTTTTATTCTACATAAATGTTTAATATATATTTTTAAGGGGTATATCTCGTGAATACTCTTTCAAAGTAATGTTTAGAACGTAAAGTACTATACTTAGATTATATATAATATACAATTCTTTCAATTCAAGCCAGTACATTGAGTTTGGCTAAGTAGCTAGATGCAGGGTTTCAACTAGACTAGACAGGAATCCTTCCACAACATTAACCTCTGCATACATTCTATTCTACGTATCTTGAAGTGGGTTGTACATCAACCCTTCCTGGAGTCGCATTGAGATCAACCAGAGATGTGACGTAATTGTCTTAAAAACAGCGCAACCATAGGTAACCAAATCCTAGGAGTTCCAGGTTCTACCACATGAGGGATGATCTTTCTTGCTTTCTTCAACATTAAGCATTACATTCTGCTATCATATGTTATCATTTAAGAAACACGTAAAAATGGAGTTTTGATCTTTCATGATTTCAATGTATTTAGCATTTTGTAGCAATCCATTTTTGCAGCCACTTTCAATAACCTGTGCATTTGGTTCTTTTGTACTTTCATTTTCAAATACTGTCATTAATATTGAATTAAAAGGAACTGATACATCGTTTGTTTACAGAAATTAAAAATTCTAAGATGGACAAATAAAATAGGCATGCACGGGTTTAAATAAAATGTAGCACTAAAAAGAGTTAAAATATATGACTGGTATAGCAACGATATACCAAAACGCCTTTTAATGAAACTCGTCATTTTTTAAAACTGTTTTGTTGTTTTATTTGTTAATTGTTACAAAATATAAACAGATTACAATTGTTTTCATTCAACGCAATTAAATACATCAGTGCCAAATGAGCTAACAATTATTTGTGACAAAAATGGTGAATATTTGATATTTGATATATTTTTTATTTTTTTGTTTATCCAATTTATTTTTTAAAAAATTTGATTAACAAATCAATTTTTAAAACTAAATTTGGTTTAACGATAAAAAAACAAAAAAATAAAAATATATAAAATATAAAATTTCAAAATTTTTTTCACAAATATTTTAGTCATTGTGCATGATGTATTTAATTGCGTTCTATTTCTTGGCCTTCGCCCTTCAAAAAAAAACCCAATACGTTTACTTCGTTTTAATAAATCTTTTAGGTCACGGTTTCCAAAATCACGACCTTTCGTTTTTTTCTTTCCCTAGAGGATTTCTTCCATCTTCCCCTTTCCCCCGCTCTGTGCTGTAATACCCTACCCTTGTTTAGCATTCCGCCCGAGCTCCCTGTCCCGGTGGTCAACCTCTGCACTTGTTTCGGGCGGCCTCGTCTAAAGAGGGGGAACTGTCTAGGGCCGGGGTTTTGTAATTAGCTAATTCCTGTACGCTAATTGATGTAAAATACGGGGGTTTAGTCCGCAGACAAGGGATTGGCAATCTATGTAAACGGGAGTGAAAAACAGGATACGACAGGCACAAATTGTCGGGTTGGGGCGGTTGGCTTCCCCGGGGTTAGATCGTAGTGTTAATAAACTGACATCGGTTTGTTCTGGTTTCGTTTTCTCGGTTAAGGGGCTGTGTGCATGAGTTGTTTCGTGCAACTTTTGGGTCTACCGTAATGAGCACGACGTTTATCTATTTTATAGTTTTTTTTATTTTTTTAACTCTTGTAGCGCGAATTTTATGTGTTTTTTTTTAAAAATTAACTGTTTGAAAAAATTAGAAAATTTTTTTAAAGTTTTTCAATATTTTGGAATGATTGTTAAAACTGAATTAGCAGGGACAAATTTTTTGAGTAAACATTTTAAAAAAAACTGTATTAAAAAAATTGCTTTTTGTTTTTGCCATAAAACATGTCATGCACCAAAAATTTAAAAGGGAAAAAAACGTAGTATAAAGGGAAATCTTATTTTTCGTTAAAAATGGGGTTTGTTGTTGCCCCCAAAATGCAAAAAGTACTTTAAATTAGTAATTTGGGTGGAAACATCATAACCACCGTCCCTAAAAAGATTTAACGTTATCCTATATACATTTTTAAAACGATTCCAAAGGAGGACACCAAAATAAAATAATGAAATAAATGCAGACATAAAAAATAAAAAATAGTTTAAAATATAATATTACAAAAAGACAAAATTTTGATAGCATATTCAAATGTGGCCAATGTTCAGTACCCTGTATATTTCACGTGGCCGAGGGGTTTGACTAAAACGTCAATGTCATCAACCTTCGATAAAATTTTACAATGGTCTCCCGCCCCCAATTTAAAAATTAATTTCAATTTTTAGAGGGGCCAAAATAATAAATGTGTAAAATTTTAAAGAAAAAAATGAGGAAAAAAAGACAAGCAGGGGAAAAGGGGGAACCCTTTAAAAAGGGGAGCAAGTATCATAATAAATATCGTCGAAGAAAAATGCAAAAATTAAAACAGGCTAATCTTTTTTGGCGGCCCCCGCTTTTAGCTTACCTTTAATTCAAAACGGTGGGATGTCGGGCACAAAATTTTTAAATTTTTTTAGACAGCTAGCTACCACCATCTTTCCCCCACGGTCACAAAAAACACCCTGTATAACCCTAGTTGAAGAAAATCCAAAAAAAAAGAACGTAAAAATGGGCGTCGTATTCGGTTTTTGCGTGAGACACACACGAACAGACGGCCGACAAAAAAATTGTATTATATGGAGTTTTGCTCCTAAAAAAGGGTTATCTGGGAAATAAATAGTGTGGACAATCTGTAAGTATGAAGGATTCAACAAGGATGGAATTGATGAGCTGATTAAGAATGGTAGCAGTAATTCCGTATGCTATTTTTTGTGTGCATCTATGAGGCCTTCAGGGTTCGGACTACATAATTGATATTTGGTTTAGTGACAGGCAGGACTTAGGGGTACGTGCTGGTTTGGGGGGGGGGGGGGGTTACGCGGTTTGATTTCCCCGACAATAATTGATTGTGCGTGATGTCGGGGTTTGAAGGGCCGGTCCCCCGAGTCATCATTGCAATAGCCTCACAAACAGCTTTTTTGAAAACATTGGGTATTAATTTAATCGAAATGACATTGAGTACTACGTAATTATGGGGAGAGGAAAGTCCCTGGGGCAAATTTTAGAATGTTCAACCCCCGGGCGACTAATCTTGGTTGTAAAAAGTTTTATAATATTTTGTGGGGTTTATAATACAGTTTTATAAAACAAGGGGGTAAAATTGTTGGTATTCAAAAGTTTTTAATAACTAAAAAGGGTATTCGTAAAAAAAATAAATAGAACAAGTCCCGTTTCAAATTTAGGCAATAGGTTTTTAAGTAGATCTTCTGTTAAAAAACACCGGAAGCACAAAGTTTAGTTTCAAGATTCTAACTCATCAGTTTTTCGTTTTTCCTTTATGTCCTTTGTTTTAAAAGTATACGTAGTTAATCGAAGTGAACCTGTTTTTTATCCAGAATTTATCTTCTTGGGGCCATTTAAAAAATGTCGGGCTGATGTCAATTCCTCCCAAAAAACAATGGGTTAAATTAGATTACTACTTCAATCAAGGGTTAAAAAAAAAAGTATTTTTTCCAATATTTTTTAAAGGGCACGTTTAGAGTCTACCCACCAATATAACTGATTTTTATGAGGGACATTAAACTCACAGTCGACCAAGCCAACCTTGTAGGCCCAACCCATCGACGAGCGACAATGGGCCAAATTGAGAACGGCATGTAATTGTGAAAACGTTCAATGAAGATGGACACGACTCCCCCCAATGTAGAAATTTGTATGTTGAAGAATAATTTAAAGTACGTAAACAGTTACCTAAAACAAAAAAACATTTTACATTAAATGTCATAAAATAATAGGCAAAAACTTTAAACTGGTACTTTATAAAGCCAAATGACTGGTGAATAGCAACATCGTCAGTTTTTTTTCAGACAAAAAAATGAGACTAATTTTTAACTAACTTTTATGAATACTCTAAAACGTGAGTGAAAATCTGTTTTTTAGTCATGAAGTGACTTTTAATTAACTAGAAAGAAAAAAAAAAAATCGGAAGTTGGCTATTCATTAAAATGTGTATACTATCCTAAACACCACCAAAAGTGGTACTCATGACCGTGACAGCCACACTGAAACGGAAGTGCGCACTTTTTTGCTATAGTCGCTTTTTTTTATTACTCGCCCCTTTTTTGTTCACTAACTAAAATAGGAAAAAGCTTAAATCCCGCCGCTTGTTTGGGGAGCGTAATTGGGGCATTGAGCTGCCATGTGTTATGCGGATTTTTTTGTTGTTCTGTGAAAAAATCATTATAAGTTGAAGATTTTTTTTTAAAAATTTAAAATTTAAAAAATGAAAAAAAAAAACCCAAAATTTTTAAATTTTTTTTGTTTAAATTTTAATTTCAAAAAAGGAAAAATCGTAATATTGAAATTTTCATAAAAAAATTATTCAATTGCCCAAATTTTTCACAAATATATGAATTTTTTAAAAATTTGGTTCTGTGAAAAATTTTTACAATAGGAAAAAGATATAGGTGTTTTTAAGTCAAAAAATTTTTTTAAAAAAAAAAAAAACGTAAAATTTCGATTTCATGAGAAATATTTTTTGATTTTCGCTCAAAAATTTCCCCGAATAAAAATTCAAAAATTAAGGTTTTGTGAAAAAATCATAAAATCGGACAAAACATGTAGGTGTTATAAGCTGAAAATTTTTTTTTAAAATCGAAAAAAATCGTAAAATTGAAATGTTCATAAGAAATAATTATTCGATTGCGCTCAAAAACGTGGCAGTTCTTCGTTCAGAGATTTCGAAGGCCTCCATAAAATTTCATCGCAATTGGAGTATCGGTTTAGCCGGAATCGTGTTAACAGACACACAAAAATACAGAAAAAAAAAAAAGAAAAAAAAAAAAAACATTCCGATTTTTTTCTCCAGTGTAGTGAAATGGAATCTTCGCTTCGCTCGCTACGCTCGCTACGCTCATCCAATAATAATAGAGTCAGACACCTCGACTCGCATGTGGCAGAGTTTAATTATATTGGGTACCAGGGGGTCTATTTAGTGACAATAGTCGATCAACAACATAAGTGACAAAAGACAATTGACAACTTTAGTGCGAAGAGCAAGTGAGCTGCCACCTCGAATTTTCATCATACCAAATAAGATAGTAGGCCTAATTACTTACATTTTCTGTGTATAGTGACGTTTATTAGGTCAAATAAACATTGACATACGGTTTTTAAAGTGTAAAATGTGTGTGCTGTATTGCTAATAAAAAGCTTTTACGCTTGGCTCAGTGCTGTATACGCATTTGACTGCAGATATACAAGCATATAGGCTGTGTATTGACAACAATTACACATTTAAAATTTGTAATGACATCTGCCAATAAATCCTTAACGATATAAACAACTATACACAGCAAATGTAAAATATAACTATTTAATTTAGTATGATGAAAATTTGAGGTGGTAGTTCTCACTTGCTCGTCATTCTCACTAAAGTTGTCGGTCGACTGTTGTCACTTAGTAAATAGACCCCCGGTCAAGAAACACTGTGACCTCATTCGACTGATTGGTAGAACAATATTGTCCGAATAAATAATAATAGGGAATATTCCACTTAATATTTTTTATTTTATTTTAATTCTTATTCATGTCTTAATAGTCAATGCACTTTTTTTAATTTAAAAAAAATGTATTTTGTGTAATTTAAACAAAAGTAAATTGGACCCCCAGTTTGCGCGCCAAAAAACGAGCGTGCGCCATCTTTGGACGGTACTACGTCATAACTGTGTTGAGTCAAGGCCAATTGGAAACTAAATGTACGTATATTTGTACATATTTACATACAGACGGCGGTGCTCGCCCATCCGCTCAACAACAAACACAACTCCACAGCCACTTAAACGATGTACATTTTCACCGTCTTTTGTTTTTCTTTTTTCGTATGTGACAGGAGATTTCGCGAGATCATTGTGATAAAGAATTACGAGCATTTTGTCTTGAATTTTTGCACAGCCTAGGACTATCATGCTATTCTTTATCTACAATAGGCTTTAATTAGTCATCAAAGTAAGATTTTTGTGCGGGATGTGTGTCAGAACATGAACGTGCAGGCCTAGGGTTGGCAAGCTAAGCCAAGGGCTTGTCAACTGAGTAATTTTAGTATTCACATACCAAGGCCGATATCCTACAGGAACGATTGGCCTAGACTGTTGTATTATAAATAATTTTCTACGTCTAGGCCTAGACCTAGGACTGTTTCAGTTTTGTTTTTTGATTGCAATGTCAACTTTTCTCGTTTTCTGGCTAGGCTTTAAATGTAAAATGTCCACCATCTGTTTACATTACTATAGGCTACGCTAGGCGCTGCTTTGTTTAAAACACCGCCGTCTGGATGTATGTATGTATGTGTATCCAGACGGCGTTGGTTCAACACAGTTCTGACGTCATAGCCGTTTTTGCCGCTCTAAAAAAATGGTGTTTTTAAAACGGCTATAAATTATTGGATTATTATTTCACGGAAAAACAAAGGTCATATTTGTAATCGGAACGAAATACTTCTTCTAAAAAATCTATTTGTACAGTATTTGACGGAAGTGGAATATTCCCCATTATTGTAGGTAGACTCTTAATAAAATTGATTTATTTATTATTTTATTTATTTATTTATAATAAAAAAAAACAATACATTAAATAAAAAGTTCGATCGTCTTAACAAAGATGGTTTGTGAAGTCATCCTACGCAATGAAATGGCCGAGCAGTGAACAGACTGAGCACAACTCTATGCTCTACCGAGAATATAATAAGTGAGTTAGTTAGTGGGGTTTTAGGGTACACAACAGTAAAGCTATCAGTGCTTTTTATAAGAATGTTATTTACAGCTATTTTTTTAGGTTGTGATATTTTATACTTGAGGATATTTTGTTAAGATAAGATTTATTTCATTTGTCTTTATTTAGGTTTGGGGGACTTAACCTCGTTTCCGGTATGAAAAATTAATATATTTGGCTTGAAAGAGTTTTTTTGCCATTATCTTTAAATTATTTATTTTTATTGGTTGGGGTGAAGATTATATTTGCATGTATTTTATTTTAGAATATAATTTACATTTATGTCCCGAACAATAGCAAGGACTTTCTTAGAGTCTACATATTGCTAGAGTGTTAGTTATCCGGTGTAGACTATACTATGGTGTACACCTATTCCGGTTGAAGTTAGGGCACAGTCCGCAGTTTTTATCTAACCAACCCTTATTGTTCTTTACAGAAATTGCTCTATGCATACTATGCTCCTAGTCAGGTGATAACGAAAGATAAATTATAAGTAGAGAGTTCCGGAAGGTTAGAACGACTTTGCGTTACTTTTAACGACGTAGTCGCAAGTTCTAATTACAAGTGTAGATCCTTTGTAAATAATTTGTGTAACCGAATACGATAAACTACATCTCGATTTTATTAGTGAGAAAAAACTGTCAAAGGATGGAATCTTAAATAAGTTATATAATCCAGAAATAAACTATTCATATCATTAACACTATGTAAATAAGTAGCTGCAACTAAACAAAATGTTGGAAAATATTAAATAAATAAATAAAATAAATTTGTATTTAGAGTCTACTAACTCAGTCATATAACTGATTTTCAGTGGAGGACAGCAAACCAAAGTGACGAAGCTAACCCTGTAGGCCCCGATGCAATCAACAAATGAACGATAACCAACCAAAGATCGATATTTTTTAATAGGAAATATAGCAATCAGTGGTATGGACAGTGCGAACACACGCAGATCAACGCAAGAATCAACAAGGCCGATTCAGAACAACTTTGAATTTATTATGTGCCTCGTTGCTATGACGGCTCTAAAGTCACCGTTTACAAATTCCTAAGCAAAGAACTGACTAAGTCCAAATCAGAAGTTAAAATTCTTCTGACATTAGCGGGAATAGAACCCTGGACCTTCTGCATTGGAAGCAGAGATGTTCACCACGAGACGAACGAGCCACACAAAATATATTAAAATAAATAAAATATTATTAATACTAATTTGCAATATCCCTTATTTCAACTTTTCCCGACTAAAATTGAAAGAAGTGTTTTGATATAAACAAATAAAACCAGTATTACAAATGGCATAGTTTGTTCGCTGTGTTTCCTAACTCTTGTGGGTTAATACCTGTTGTAAATGATCAATAAATATATATATATAACCCAAGCGGCCTGTGATCATACCTATCGTGAATGCACGGATGTTTCGGATACATTAACCTCACTTCCCACCCCAGCTTATAGTAGCGCAGAATTAACTCAATTATCTCACGTCAATACGTTAGCGTTATGTCAGACCATCGTAGCGGAGGCAACGCTCATATTTAACAAGCTCGGGGATTTGATGATAAAGAGAAACAACTCATACTTTTCGGGGGAGGAGTATAGGTTCTTTTAGTAATAGTGGACTTAATGTATTGGCACTAAAGTTGCGACTCAACAGTAGTTTTGGAGTAAGAACATCATAAATAGTCTTTTCAGAAGACCAAAACTAGTTTTGTACATTTTTTTCATCCATACGTAGTCCCAATATTGTGGGTTTTTAAAAGCATTTTTGTGGATTGTTCTATAAAAAAAGTATACTTTATAGTTCGATAGCTAATATTTTTACCATAGTTTTCACTTATCCGTGACAAAGACATGTGATATTTTGAAATGTGCATCTTTAAAATTTGCGTTGTACGATTTTTTTATTTCCCGGTACAAATACCCTCAGCGTACTGAAAAACGCAACATATCAATGTAGGCAATACACCTTTCGAAATATCACATGTCCTAGTTACGGGTAAGTGTAAACTATGGTAAATATATCGGCCATCCAGATCATATTATACTTCTTGATAAAATTATCCACAATAATACTTTAAAAAAGACGCAATATTGGGAGTATGCATGACCGAAAAAAATATTAAAGGAACGTTTAGGTCTTCACAAAAGACTATATTATGATGTTATAACTCAAAAACTACTGTTTTATAGTTATTTTAGAAAACATATCTTCGTGTCCGCACAGTCTTAAATAAATAACATCATAGTTTTCATATATATTATGAAGACAAATTAGTTTTTGCGATTTATTTCGATTTATCGGTTTCCATATAGTATTCATATATATTTGTAATATTCTGTTATCTATTTAACAAATCTTGCAATACAGCTGCAGTTTATCCCAAGTTAATGAAATATATATATATAACAACAAAGTTAAACACATTAAATACAGATAACTTTACACATGATGAAGATGATTTCTGTTTTTAAAGTCTCTTTTACCGCAATATTACTATTCGAAACGAAGATAAACACAAGAAAAGATTGTGTTGACTTATATTGATAATATTGTATTATTCTTCCGGACCAAATACATTTTAGGAAGGCAATCATGACTTGTAATGCCATGCATCTTTGCATCTTTGTATGTACCATGGAAGTGGAAACTGAGTGATTATATTTTATCTATCGTATCTGCTGAAGCACAAGAGTTGTATTTAATTGTTTTGAATATATTTTTTTAAAGTTATGAAGTCAGTAATTTCGAAGCGTTACGAAACTACGCGTGTTTTTGTGATGTTGTTTCATAGTTGTGGACATGACAAATATGTGGTAAAATTTGAATTATTTTAACTATTAATCTTAACCGTGGAAGCCATTTAGTATAAATTAATGCAGATATATCAACACTATAATATTGTTACTTCAAGTTGTAAAAAAAGGTTAACAAACTTAGCTTAATGAACAGTGTTGTTTTTATCTAGTCCATGTTTAGTTTAAGTTTAGTTTAGCCTATCTTAGGTTTGTTTTTTCCCGGTTAATATACAAAAACACCGTGGTTGTATTTTTCTCAAAAAATCCGATTCAACCAAAGAAACAACAGGTGTAACAGTCTTGGGTAATAAGCGTGTAATTGTTTCCAACTTAAGAATAAACTATAATGAACATGTTTTGTGAGTACGATGTCCATTGTTCAAGGACTATCAGTCCAGCTCGGACGATCAGTTCGCCCCACTCCCCGGATCCCACTCAGGCCTCGTCAATCAGCATTTGAGGTGAGTCCACCAGCTAGGTTCGCATTGATATCGTCGTCCATATGGCCGACGATTAGCTACCCTCGTAATCCACACACTCCATGGTTTAATCGTGGGCTTATAGCAGGGTACGGAGGAGAGAGAGATCGGATACTCCATGATTCAGTACAGACAACGTCAAGAGCACTTGACTTTCCGTGCAGTGATGTGCATGCACTGGAAGCGAGGTATACGTGAAGTGGTGGCACAAAAAGACTTTATAATGACGATACTTCATGATGGGATGTGAAGTACATGAACACAGTAGAATAAGGGATATTTCTCTGCCTAATACACACATAATAGTGAAAACAAGTAACAAGTGCAAACCAAAAGTTGGATGACTGGTGAGCAACCAATATTATACAACGCAATTTGTATTGAATATTTAAGCAAAGTTTGAAAAACTCTATTTATATTTATAAATCAACACACATACATGATTTAAACTTGATAGGTCTGCATCAACTACTGCAGCGTAAAAGTTACACAATCAAAAAGTAAAATAACCTCTTTCTAAACCTTATTGATGTGGAAAAACAATTGTACAAATTAAAATAATTAGGTGCTTTAGTGGAGACATCTAGAATACAATGGCAAACAATACATGAAAAACAAGTAACTACGAGGGTGGCACATTAAAATATGTTCGTTTTTATTGTAAACAATGCATGAAAGTTACGAAATCCTTAAAGGGGTATTTAACCGCTAAACTCAAAAAATATATTTCATTCAGGCTAACTAGTAATGAATTTAGCAATAAACAGAAAAATTATTGGGGCCACCATGACCTCCCAAAAAATTGTCAAACATGACATTTTTCGAGCTAGGTCCCATCGGCAAAAATCTCCCATAAGAAATAACATGGGGACGATCTTTATGCCCCGTGACCTTGGAGGATTTTGATCCAAAAAAATATTGGTCATAATTGACGTAATCTACAGTCTTTTCTGCAAATTCTCTTTATTTTGTTTTGCAGTTTGGGGAAGCAGTTCGGTCAAAATATGCTGATTACCAAGATGGGGTGTGATTTTGGATTGCATATTTTTGCGTCTTTGAGGGTATATTTGGGCACAGTTTCAAGACACGATGTTATAAAGGGGCATTTTAGATTGGTACTATGCTCTAGTATCTATGTGGACCAAAAAAGAAGCAGGTTAAAGCCGATTTAGGAAATTTTCTAAAACACCAATTTTCGCCAATTTCTGGATCAAAAAAATTAAAAAATTCGTGTTAAATCACAGTTACAAGATATAATTTTTAAACGGTAATTTAAGTGTAGTATTGTGCTATAGATCACGTGGTAAAAATAATTTTTGGTGTTTTTAGCCCCTTTAACAGAGAATATGTGAATTTAGGATTATTACGTATGTAGTTGTTTCAGACTATAAAAACACTGTATTTTGAATTAAATATAATTCTGAAGCAAATTATTATGAAATTTTAAAAGTAGAGTCAAATTTTCAAGGAAAGATAGTAAAAAAGATAACAGAAAGGAATGAGAGGGTGAGACAGAGTTATATGAGAAAAGGCATAACATACTATTTTAACTAAAATAGGGTGTTTACCAGCTAAACTCAAAACATATTTTATTAAGACACTAGATATATGCGAGTAAGGTCCCAAATTTAAAAAAAAAATGTAAAAATTGTAATTTTTAAGCTAAATCTCATCGGCAAGAAATAACATTGGTAAGATCCTAATGCCCTGTGACGTTGTAAGATTTTGTTAAAAAAAATTACTGCTATTGAAAAACTAGCTACCACCTTTCCTGTAAATGTTCTAAATTTTATTCTGTAATTTAGGAAAGTGGTTCAGTCAAAATATGCAGATTACCATGAATGGGTATGATTTTGGAATGCTTATTTTTGCGTGTTTGAGTGTATTTTTGGACATAATATAAAGAAAGAATTTTCTTAAGGGCCATTTTAGATTGGTATGTTTACTCTATTAATATAAATACAAAAATAAGTGGGTAAAATCCGATTTAAGGAATTCCCAAAACCACAAATTTGCGAAATTTCAGGATCAAAATGCTTGAAAAATTCGTGTAAAATCAGTTACAAGCTTTAGTTTTTTAAACGTTTTTTTTAAGTAATGTAGTAAAAATAATTTTAAGGGGTAATAGCCCCTTTAAATGCTAAAGTGTAAGGTGATGCGATGGCTCAGTATTTTCATTGCCTCTCAGCCACCTACCTGTCTAGGAACCTCGCGCAAGACAACGTCCACGTCACACATGAAGAGAAGGACGTCGTCTGGCGTCGCGACGCCGTCCCAGGCTCGCTCGGCGCCGACCCTCAGTCCCTTGCCTCGAGAGAACGTCTCGTTGAGGGCCAGGAGACGCAGGTTGTTGCCGTTGCCACCGCTAGAGACCGACACAGACAAACTTAAGCACAACAAAACATTTACAGGAAGGTTATATTACAAGATAACAATTTAAATAATTTATTTTAATTTCAACTCTGATTTAAAACTAAAATGTTGTAAATTAAATCCAACATAAAAAGCCTTTATTAGAATGGAAAATGTAACAATTCATAATCTCTCAAGCTTCGCTACCAGTATAATAACAAAAGTAAGTCGGTTTTGGTAACTTTAGGTTTGTTTATCATACTTCCCCACTTACCGATAACATCAATTTAATCTAACTATAGGTCCCAAAAGTACAACCACTATTTTGTATTAACGTTTTTCCCCACTGGGAATCCGCTTATAATTAATTACTATAATATGCATTGAATGAACAGACAACGAGTAATTACTTTTTATGATACAAAACGAAACAATTAAATTGCGACAAACCAATATACTTCAATAAACAACCTTGCTATTAGTTGGCAGTGTATAATTATTAGGTGTATGAATAGGTTGACATGATTTTACAGAAAAAACAAAACGTTACAATTCAACGATGAAACATTTTTTTTTTTAAAATCTTAACAACAATAACCAACTAATCACATTTAATTGGTGTGTAGATAATCTAAGGCACTTGATCAACCCTTTCCTCGGTTAGAGCTCACAGTTTGGAAGCGACACCGTCCCATGTTTCACTCCTCTAGGTATCTCATTACCCAGCAGCGCGGATTATCTGGTCTCATCTTGCTAATACGGTCATCTGGGAAGTTGCCAAGCTCTTAACATGGAGAGTAGGGTATGACCGGAGAGTTTTGAGTGCCCCCCCCCCCCCCCCCGCACCGCCCCCTCGTTACAGTTTTGCATCTCCAAACCTGCGACGACCAACACACATCGATAGGTGCATTGCCCAACCGGATAGAAAAAATTAAGTTTGTTGTGGGAAAACTAACGAAGTCTTAATATGATGGACTTTGTATCAGACAAGTCCCCCCCCGCCGCGCGGCTTGAAAGCCGCTGCGCGGAGGGAATGGAAAACCTCGTACTGGAAAACCTCGATGTTTAAAACCTCGTTGACGCGACAAACTCGAGAAGGCGGCCCCGGTACCGCCGCGATGTGGTAGTTTGCGGTTCACGTTGTCGTTTGTCCGAATACTTGGGACAAATTTTTTTTCCATACACTTTCAATACCCCGTCAAACCCTGCCCCCCAATCTAAAAGAACCGTGAAAAAAATTCAAAAATCTAATCTAAATCGCCTTTTGTAAATTTCCGGGATGTAAAATTTTCCGGGACGCTTTGTTGGAACGAAAAATGTTTGGCATGCCCGCCCGTACCATAGACCCCAAGATGGAGCCGATCGACGAAAAATGCCCGAGCTACTAAAGACCTCGCGGTTGGGCTACTTTTGGGTACGTGTAAATGTAGCCTCATCCGCGCGGTTCCGTAGAGTCCAAAATGGACTATATCGGACATACTGTGCATTTCTCGAAAATCCGGGACAACAGTTATTCCGGGACGCTTCACCGTTACGGTACGTCAAAAAATGCGCCTTGTCTTCCCGGTTCCGTAGAGTCCAAAATAGACCCGGTCGTACAGATATTGCGCCTCAAAGTTTTTCCGGGACGCATTTCCGGTACGTGTAAATTTTGCTCCGCCCGGGCGGTACCGTGAAGCCCGAGAAGGAGTGAATATGACTATTACTGCGCCTTTCGTCAAAATCCGGGACAAAAGTTTTTTCCGGGACACTTTTTCGGTACGTCAAAATATGCACCTCGTCCACCCGGTTCCGTAGAGCCCGAGATGAACCCGATCGGACTGTAGTTGTGGAAGATATACCCCAATATGACTGACCACTTTTTTGACAAATTCCAAAAAAGCTTTTGGCCACGTTCAAATGGAGGTGTTTCGTGGCCGTAGCCTTGGACAGGGCCCTCTGACGTCATCGGAATGAAAAATATAAATTAAAAATTTTCAAAATGTCCCTAAAAGGGTGAAGGAATGCTCGGATCACTGTTTTGACTTTAAAAATAACCCCTGTTAATAACCCCTGCTGCGTCCGACCGATACGGTACCATAGAGCCCAAGATGGAACCTGAACGGACGTAAATTGCCAGAGCTATCAAAAGAAACAATGTTTTTTGGATTTTCCTAAACAGACCAACCATTAAAAAAATATATATATACCCACACAGCACACCACGTTTTCAAAACGTTACTTTTTATGTTACAATGTTCCCAGAATGTTAGTTCAAATTATAACATCTATACAACGTACGGAAAATGATATGTTTGTTACAATATTCTTTGGTGTTCAAAAACATTCTCACAACGATGTTGCAACATTAGTAACTAAAATTTCGGTGGATAAAAAACAAACAATATTGACCTTTACTTAGATACATTTTCTTGACGTTGCTACAATGTCGTGCCATTTTCCGTTAATGTCTTGGAAAAAACCATGTGGAAACGTTAGAAACCGGCTCATTTCACTCTCAGAGAACGTTACATTTGAAATCTCAACGGTTTTTTGCGGTGTGGGGTAGCTTGTCCTGTCTTGTCTGTGCTCTGCTCATTCGACAATCAGTCGTCGGGAGAGAAAGACGCGTGTTCATGTGGCTGTTGTGTTTAACGTGATGGAGCGCGGCGTCAAAGGGCGGACGGACGGGAAGAGACGGAATGACTTTAAAAAAGGTGTTAAACGGGTCGTTTCGACGCGTCGCGTCGTTACCTTACTCGTGTGTGAGTTTGACGTTTCGGAACCACTGTGGGTTCCATCTTCATCGACTGATTGCTGAAAGTGCGTTTGTTCGTTGCCTCTCTCATTCGTGATCGTGTTTAAATGCTTTGACCAATGCCTGAAGGATTTTAATACCGCTGAGTGAGTGATTGAATTGTGTCAAGCTCATATCTTGGATTAGGCCTACCTATATTTGCTTATACATATATCTATTATTCCTATACCTTGCAGTTGATTCGTTTTTACCAGCCACGCTCGCGCGTTTGTATCAGCCTTAAATTGATTATGGTCCCATGCTGTTAGGCTATAGGCCTACCATGGCTGCGACTTGAATAAAATGTTAAAATTGTCATAATTTGTGCCAGTGCTGTACGTTTCTTGATCTAGGCCTAAGTTGTGTGAAAAGGTAATATGTTGCTGCACTAGCAAATGATTTCTGAAACTGAATTATTACTATATGGTTGCCACCATATGATCCCATTTCCAATTATCAATACATGAAAATATAATTTAATTTATAATCGGTGTTTCGAAATAATATATACGCACAATCAGTAGTATATCTTTACGTCAATTCAGTGAGTACATACTCGCAGACACCGATCAATCAATAATTAAATTAAATTTTTTTTATCGATAATCAATCGATTATCCAATAATCGAATAATCATCGATAAAAAGATATTTGCAGCAACCATAATTATTACATTATTTAAGAAGTGTAAAAGCAACGTTCTAGTAACGTTTCTCCATGTTACTATTTAAATGTTACCACAAAGTTACATGAACATGAGTATAACACCTTACAATGTTGTTACCTGGTCGTTTACACAACATTGTGATACAAGTTGCATGAACGTTATGAGGTTCGTATGCAGCGGGACATTTGGATATTTCATCAATGTTACAATTACTATACCAAACGTTGTGAGGATATATCGAATGTTTAATAGAAAACTTATATTAATGTTGAGGAAACGTTACCGTGCTGTGTGGGTAGTATAAGGGCCGTAAATCCCTCTGACACCATTGGTATCGCCCTAAAAATGAAATGGCATAAAGATATTGATCCAATGTATTAATTTCCATTTCCATAATCTCCCCCCCCCCCCATCCAATCAAACTGTCATTGCGGCGTCTAGTCAAAACAGTCCTCGAAAATCGGATGTCTTGGACGCGGCCCTGTGACGTAATTGGAAAGAGCAAAACCGAAAAAAGTTAATAAATTTCACAAAATATTCAAGGTTTATGTATTGAAAACTCTACTTTACACCCCCTTTTCCCCCTCCCCCTCCATCATATACCCACATCATAGCCCATCACAATGTAAATGCTGGTATTAAACCTTGTTTCCGCAAAAAGCTGGAAGATGTTGATAAAATGTATTAATTACCATTTCCAAAATCGCCCCCCCCCCCCCACAATTGCCCGAGTTGTTGAGAAAAGAAATGTTTTTTGGATTTCCCAAAATTGACGTTCGATTTTGCACGACGCTTTCGGACTCGCCTTGGCCTCCTGTACACTTGTTAAAAAACATTTTTTGATTTTGGTACCACTTGGTATTTTTCCGTTTTTTTCCGGGACACTCAATTTTCCTGTACGCTTTTACGGGACGCCAAAATGTCGGCGTCTGACGTCCGGTTCCGTAATGTCCTAGATGGCGGAGATCGGACAACAATTGCAAAAGTTATTAACAAAAGTAAAGTTTTTTGGATTTCCCAAAAATGACCTACGAATTTCCGAAACACTTTACGGACTCGCTTCGACCTCCGAAACATTGTGGAAAAAGAATTTTGCAAATCACACAACTTTTGTACTTTTCCGGGTTTTTCCGGGACGCCGAATTTTCCGGGACGCTTTTCCGGGAAACGAAAAAATTGACCTCGTCAGTCCGGTTTCGTAGAGCCTAGGATGGCCCGGATCGGAGAAGAACTGCCCGAGTTATGACGAAAAGAAATGTTTTTTGGATCCCCCAAAATGACCAACTACTTTTTTTAGAAATTCAAAGAAATTTTTTGCCCACGCCTAAAATTTGTCAGATTCTGACTATGTTTTTTGGACCCGGCTCGCTGGCGTGTTCAGTTCGGCGAAAAACTCAAAATGAAAAAATTTCAAATCCAAAATTCCCCTTTGGCACCCCAAAAAGGGTGACGGTAGCCCTGGGTCAAAACACGTCAATTTCCCATTGAAAAATTATAATCGTAACGTTTTTACCCGTCCTGCAGTCCCTGTCGTGTTTGTTATGTACTGAATACTCGACTTTACCCCCCCCCCCTTCCCCTCCGACACCTTCATATCCCCTCATCATGGCCCATCACGACGGAAATACTGATATTAAACATAATTTCTGCAAAAGGCTTGAAGATATTGATCAAATGTATTAATTTCCATTTCCAAAATCCCCCCCTCCCCCCCCCCCCCTAAACTGTGTAATTGCGGGATCTAGTCAAAACAGTCCTCGAAAATCGGATGCCTTGCACGCAGCCCCGTGACATACTTTGAAAGAGCAAAACCAAAAAAAGTTCATAAATTTCACTAAATATTTAAGGTTTGGAAATACTAGTATTGAACATAATTTCGTCAAAAGGCTTGAAAATATTGATCAAATGTATTAAATCCCATTTCCAAAATCCCCCCTCGCCCCCCCCCCCCAAACTGTGTCATTGCGGGGTTTAGTCAAAACAGTCCTCGAAATTCGGATGCCTTGGACGCGGCCCTGTGACGTAAAAACCGAAAAAAGTTAATACATTTCACAAAATATTAAATGTTTAAGTATTGAAAACTCGACTTTACATTCCCCCTCCCCCCCCCCCCCACAAAAATAGTCTGGGATTGCCCTCAACAGTAGTTCATGTCCTCGATTTCCCTTATCATAACCCGACCCTGTAGTGGTTCATTGATTTATATAAAATTAAATCATTTCAAAATTTAATTTTTATTTACATTTATTTATATTTTAACTACTCAAAATTGCCCCTTTAAAAACCCTTTGACCTGGTGAATGTCTAGCACGCATACGCTTTTGTAAATCTTGTCAAGTTCTAAGTACCTATGTGTGTCATTTTGGATTTTGAATGTCATTATCTTCCACATGAACCTTGTTCAGGTGAATATTGTATTGAATTGATTGCTTGAATTGGGTAGTACTCCTTTCAGAGCCTCTGTATACACTCGGCAAACATTGCACAATGCACATCTTCTTACAACACTTGAGATATAAATAGATTTTGCTTCAACTATTCTCTCTCGTCTCAGTTTAAACAGCACACAAAGCATGCAAAATGTAGTTGATAATAATTTATTTAACGTTTTTGAATTAAAAAATAATTTTCAAGTGCAATTTCGGCGCTCAGGACCTTTAAAAAGTGAGACGAAGTAAATTTTGTTATTAAGTTTGATCATCGTTTTATTTAATTAGCCAAACATGGTAGGGACATAAAAGTCGAAATAGGGCCCGTTTCAGGGCATTCACAAAAAGCATGCAAAAGAAGAAAATAATAATACATTATTAAAACAACTACACAGTGATTATCGGTCGGAAGGAAAAAAAACACGTCCGAATGTCACAAACCACAAAGTGTTTGTTATCAAAATGTAGGTTAAGGTAACGTGCTTGCCGGGCAATATTTTTAGTTTTCCCCAAAAAATGCTACTATGAGGTACACTCGTCAAAGTGGGCATTTTGGGGCGAAATCGATGCCAGATAATGTGATAATGTGATGTGATAATGTGAGAAAATTCATTTCCGATTTATTTTTCGCCCATTAAGGGTAAAAACGAAGAGCTTAAACTTGTCTGATCGTATTTCCCGACTCTTGAGCTATTTTTATAGTACAACATATTATTTTTTTGGACCCGATTGAACCCGTATTTTAATTGTGTTCCATTAAAACAAAATTTCAATTTAAAAAATAAATATTTACACATCGTTTAGCTCGCGGAGGCATATCGCCTCTGCCAAGGAACAATGTACAATGTGTGTGGTGTTGAAATGCTAGGGGAAGGACCCGGATGTCCCGATAGCCCCTTCAGGTTTTCGTGAAAAAAAAATTACCACCAATTTTGGACCATTAAAGTTGGAACTTTGCAAAAAAACGACGTCCCAAACGGCATTCAACATAGGGAACCTAAGTGGGCGTTGTCCGGTTCTCTCCGGTCAGCGTGGTATAGGCAATTAACCCGTGCTAAATGTTTCGTAAGCGATAGCGCGTGAACCCGACCACGGACCGGAATTATATTCATACTGTAAGAAACTATAATCTTTCCTCTTTGCGTGGATATACATAACTCTGCTCTATCACAAATATTAATGACATTTGTTTTGAGTTGAAGTGAACTCTACATTTACACTGTTGCCAAACCTTCCAAACTGCTCATGAAAAAATACGTAAAAAACATTTTGTCCGTGGCATCAGCATAACATTTTCTATCCGACTTGCTTTGTGGCTACTGTGAGGTCACTGGGTTGTACTAGATTATACATTACTAATAAAATATCCTTTAATGTGCCAACAAAATCTTGAATGCGAAGTACATTTAGCAACCATGGACAGGCGCGTGGTATGCGAGGATGCCACAGCTGCACACAACGTGGCTGCGTCTCGCTTAGGTTGCCGCTCAGTCAGAGTACATTTGCGACAGCGCGCAAACATGGGTCCATTTAACTCATAATAGTTTGAATTTGGGAAGCGTCATCGAGCAAAGTAGAATGTCATTATCTTCTTTACAAAATTATGCATCTTGTGATGTCATTGGTTTAGATTTCTTTTGCGCGAGTCAAAAGATACGGCGAGTTACATTTTCGCACCATGCTAATTCTTATGGGCGCTGAGACCAGAGAGAACCAATTTCCTTCCCGCCTTCAAAACTTAGGTTCCCTATTGTTCCATTACGACGGGTTCGATTCCCGGTACCCAAACTTTTGTTCTACTTATACATACATCCCTCCCGAAGGTGATGAAGCTGGATTTTTTTTTTTTATAGAATCGTTAAAATTCGAATTTTGAATATTTCCAGGTGGCAAGGTGTAAATGAACCGGTTTGTTTATGTTTTTAAATTTTTTTCTCGGTATTGGACGCAAAATCCGGGTACAATTTATCCACCCTCTTGTGCGTCCTTCTCTAAGCTTTCGAAATCGTCAAAGAACAAAGCTCTAGAGTTTACCCAAAATTTTGAAAAAATTCGCAAAGTTTAAAATAGAAGAGCCAAAAATAAGAACACGGGACATTTTTTTAAACCGTTTACCATTTCGGCAGATGCAAAATGCACTTCTTTAGAGGTGACATGGTGACGAAAAATTTGGAAAAATTTTCCCCGCCAAAATTGGCCCGTACAACCGGGAAATGTTTTTGGAAACGACAAAATCGAAATGTACCACGTCGCCGCGGCCAAACGAAGAGAGATGGGCGAAAAAGTCAAATGGCGGGTTTGTTGCCCCGTTCTTTGCGCACCCGCCGGTGGTCGTGCCGAGTGGGTGGCGCGCGTACTCGCGGCGCAGCGTAGTCCGCCGCGCGGCGCCGTGTTTTCGGAATTTTTCGACACGACTCGAAAAAACTCGTCAAAAGGGGTGAAACCCGGGGCGCGAGGGGTCAAACGTATTTTTTATCAAAATCCCAGATAAATTCCGGTCGTGAACGTCGCCGAGTCGGCCGCCCACGGAGAGGGGAAACGCCCGTTTCGGTCCGCCAAAGTCGGGCCGCCGCGAAAAGTGCGTTAGCAGACTCAGTATATGTACGATACAAAAATATTAATCGTTGATGTTGTAGAACAAATAATGGTATTTGGAATTCTTGAACAGGTACACGCACAATAGTCGAGATTATAGAACAAAATATTAAGTTAGTTGAAAATATTTTAACTAACAGATAATCGACAAAACTTCGGAGTTAAATTCTACGTTTGTATTCCAACACTATTCAATCGTTATCAATATTGTTCAATATTGTTAATATAATTTAAAAAAAAATCATACAACGTTCCATTATGAGCAGTTGAGCACCAAAAAAAAACATTTGAAAATATGATTTTTGGCTCCATAATATATAACCTGTTATTGAAAATTTTACAAACTACTATAAATGGACTTGTGCCCTTTTCGAAATACAATATTCAAAGTTTGGGTAACTTAAAAAAAATTATTGTTAAGATTATTGATTCAATATCACTTGGGATACTTTAGCACACAAATAATCGACTACCTACAGCATAGAGCAAATGTTAGTAGAACTAATTTTAAAATAACTATTTTATTTCGTTAAAGGTCATAGTGTGAAGAAAAACATAGGGTGCACGGCTATGACATAGAAAGCGTAATCCGGCAAAGGGGAGGGAGGATTTAACCCGCACAGCCATCTGTATTTTGAACGTCAACTTAACTTTATCTTAGAGCTTGACACTTGTTGAAGAGAAAGCGTTTTTCACAAAACGAAACGTGGTTTCTTGGGAATTGGAAATTTATGGATTCTAAATCCTTGTGGTCATCCCTCCGCCTCCTAACTATATGTTTTATATTGGTTGCCGTCTTGAGCCCACTCAAGGTATATAGAGTAGGAGAAACTGGGGAAAAAATAGCCCTGACCTTGAACAAATTGCAACAGAAATGGTTCTTTTTGCACTGGGTTCAGAAAAAAATACTGTTTAACATACTCAAAATCGCGGAAAATCTTAGGTGTCGAAAATGATCAAATTTGCATATTAAGATAAATAATTGATATCAATAAAAAAACATTTTTTTCACCTATTTCGCTCCAAGTTAGCATGACAGTAGACAGTTGAGGTGAAATATCACTACTTCTGTTTTTTGAGTTTATTATTTTGATTAATTACATAGGCTAATTACGATGACAAATGATAAATATCAATGGAAATCAATTGTAATAATCCTATCAACTAACGAACAATATATCGCACAGAATATATAAACATCCGATACCAGGTTACTTTTCAAGTAAACTGGCATTCATGTAACTTTTTGTGTTGATTAGTTTTGAATTAATTAATTAATTAGTTATTAAAAAAAATAAAAATTACAGATTACTTTCAATTTTTCGGTAACAGCATCAACTTGATATTGAGTTCTGTTTTTGTGTACATGTATTCACATCAGAAGATACAAACTTGTTAATTAAATTCCTAGATAATATGAATTCTTTTGACATCGATGGAAGTTTCTGATCTTCACAGTATTTTCAGTGGTATGACAGCTGCAAATAATGTCAATGCTGACACAGCCGAGAATGTTAGCCATAAAATCTTGTACGAAATGACTGATATTGACGTAATAACATACACCTTTAAACGGAAAAATTAAGTGACTACTTTATCTTCTAAAACGATTAAAGTAGGAAAGCCCATGTTTATTTTTACTACAATCCATGTATTCAAGTAATTCCTAATCCATGGATTGAATGTAGATTTATTCTATTACACTTACAAAATTAACACCCATTGGCTTGCTCATAAAACTCGTCCTAGGTATAGAAATATGCGCACATGTTTTTTTATTTTACTATCTATGGAAAATGCTTAATAATTATATGGGTTCTGAATTTTAACTTTTCAAAATAGTATTTGAACAAATCCACTGGGCTACTAAAAACATTAATTTAGGATATGTATATTTATTGCTCCATGTTCTTTGGATCACCACCCAATGGATAGGCGTATTTTTTATCAACCAAGGGTTGATAATTTTAACCATTCATTACACATCAAAAGCTATATCCGCTGGACCATTGAAATCATTGACCATGGGTGCTCATAAAACGTGGGTTTGAATTAATTAATTATCCTTGGCATATAATCATTTATTAATCAATGTCTTATCAATTTTGACTATCCAAAATAGTATTTAAAACAATCCACTGGGCAACTTAAATTATTAACTCGAGATATGTATATTTATAGATCCATGTACTTTCGATCACCACCCAATGGGTAGGCGTATTATATCAATCAAGGGTTGATAATTTTAACCATCCATTACACATAAAAAAAACGATATCCGCTGAAGCGTTGAAATCATTGACACTTAGTGCTCATAAAGTCATAAACCCTCGAGGACTGGTTTGCATTAAATTGTGAAAAAACAAAATGTTTAGTAACAATCAGGTGTAACAATGGCCCTCTAAGACTGGTTTGCATTAGATCTGGATAAATATGGTTTAATATATCAAACAAGGTAACAAATGGTAACAGCTCTCTCCTCTAAGGCTGGTTTGCATTAGATCTGGAAAATTATGGTTTAAATCAATCAAGGTGTATCAATGGTAATCGTATCGAATAGCCTTAGTGCATTAATATGAGACGTTAAGCAATACCCAATCAATCAATCAATCAATCAATCAATCAATCAATCAATCAATCAATCAATGGTAACAGCTCTATCCTAAGACTGATTTGCATTAGATCTGGAAAAATATGTTTTAATATCAATCAAGATGTAACAAATGGTAACAGATCTCTCCTCTGAAGCTGGTTTGCATTAGATCTAGAAAAATATGGTTTACTATCAATCAACTCCAAGTCAGTAAAGGCAGAATATACATTTTGTTATGTGCTCTTGATGTTGATAAGTAGATATTTCACTTGTCATTTTATTTGTCATAATATTTTATGACAATTTGTCATAAAAGCCATTTTAATATTATTAAAATCCCTAGGACTAGGATAATATCATTAAGTACAAAGCAATGCATCTATTTAAAATTTTAAGATTGTGTTCTTGCTAGTTTTAACTTACATTTTGTGGGTTTCTACAAAAATATCCTTATCACATTTTTAAGTTCAATTATTAATTAACTTTTTAATTGCACAATGATTATACATAATTATGTATTTAGGCCATATACGCCGTATAAAGTATTTTATTTATTATTCAAAATACTATACATTTATTCGCAAAGTCTGAAAAACAGCATAGGTAACTTTTTCTTTGATTATATCTTCAATTCATGACTTATAGTGCTATAAACGCAATGAATTATAATTAATTGCATTTAAAATTGCAATTTTGTTGTTTTTCACAAGGATAAGATGTGCACTAAATCGTTTCGTTGCAAGATTTGCAAGATTTATTAAAAATTTAGTTATGAAATTAATTAATACAATTAACATGTTTTATTAATTTAATTAATTAATGGATTCCATAAATCACAAGTCATAATTAAAATAAATAGTTACACGTTCATTGATCCTTACTGTGTAGTTTATTTGTAAAATTGTCTGGAAACACGCGTTATATTAATATTTGAATTATTGTCTATTGTTTAACTTTATATGCAAATTTGATCAATTTCGACACCTTAGATTTTCCGCGATTTGAGTATGTTAAATGGGATTTTTTTCTGAATCCAATGCAAAAAGAACCATTTCTGTTGCAATTTGTTCAAGGTCAAAATTTATATCTACTACTCTAATACATCAATACGGTTTAACTTTTTGAGCACATAAATCTAAGGTTTTTTCATTTGTTTGTTTATAGGTTCGCAATGTTTTTAATCATTTAAAAACGACAGGATCTAAGTAACGTTATCTATACTAGGAAAACGCTTAAGTCCCGCCGCGTTGTTGGATGAGCGTAATTGGTGCATTGAGCTGCCATGTGTTACGCGGATTTTCTGGTGTTCTGTGAAAAAAATCATACTAAGCCGATTTTTTTTTTTTAATTAATAAAATTAAATAAATAATTACCTATTTTTTTTAAATAATCGTAATTTAAAAAAAAAAAATCGTAAAACTGCAATTTTTATAAGAAATAATTATTCGATTGCGCTAAATTTTCCCACAAATATATTAATTCATAAAATTAAGGTTCTGTGAAAAAATAATTTCCATCGAATAAAGCATGTAGGTGTTATAAGTCAAAGAATTGTTTTAAAAAAGAAAAACCCGTAAATTTCGATTTTCATGAGAAAAAATTTTTCGATTACGCTCAAATTTCACACGAATATTTTAAATTCATAAAATAAAGGTTCTGTGAAAAAATCATTACAATCGGATAAAAAATGTAGGTGTTGAAGTCGAAGAAATTTTTTAAAAATCGAAAAAAATTGTACAATTGCGTTTTTTTTGAGAAAAAAATTCTCGATTGCGCTCAAGAACGTGGCAGTTCTAAGTTCAGAGATTTCGAAGGCCTCCATAAAATTTCATCGCAATCGGAGTATCGGTTTAGCCGGAATCGTGTTAACAGACACACAAAAATACAAAAAAAAAAAACATTCCGGATTTTTTTCTCCAGTGTAGTGAAATGGAATCTTCGCTTCGCTCATCCAATGAACAACGTTTCTAGGCACTGATAATGTGACTTAGCTCGATTTTAGATTTTAATTTCCCATACGGCTTTATTAAAATATCTAATATTTGTCATATTAAGACATACCACAAACATTAGTTTCCGAGAAAGAATGTAAATTTTGTAACAATTTCATCACAACACACGTCTAATTTCCATGTAATAATGTACAAAAATGATTGTCGATTAAAGAAACATTATCAACACTTAATTAGAAATCTCTAAATGATTAACTTGTAGAGTTGATAAATATTTCAGTGGTGGACGGAAAACCAATATTTAGTACTTACTATACTCTTTATCACGCAAGACAGAAAAGCAAAATTCACCTAGAAAACCAACACGGAATCATATGTCAAGCATTACAAAAATATGTAAACCATTTTCATAAACTTTTGTATAAACCGTTACAATTTTTTTTTTTTTAATTGACAATTTGAAAGTTATCACTAATTAGTAAAAACATTTTTATGAAACCAAGCCTAATACTCCTTGGAAGGTTATTTCGAAAAAGACGAAGTATCTAATGATGTCATCAAGCCAACAACCTATATATATATATATATGCATGTAGTGTATGTAGAGTACTTTATTACAGTTTCTTTATTTTCTGTCATCCTACAGTAGTTATTCTCACACTACAAAATAATATGCTTTCAATCAAATGTGGATTCCTGATTTATTTATTTGAAAATTGTACAAAGTACTAAAGTACAGTCCACAATTGATCATAAGGCTTAAGGCGTAAGTAGTAAGTCGTAATATTTTGTACTGCCGAGTATGTGTTTCAATTGCTACGTTCTCAACTCGTCGTACATCATAAGGCGTAGTCTTGTTATAACGAATTGCATACGATCCAATTCTTACGACAGCCAGCGGTTTAGCCGAGGTCGTTTAACCGGTTCCCACTCAAACACCGAAGTAAAGCAGAATCGGGCGTGGTGGCGAAACTCACGTATACCGCTGGTTAGAGCAGATGGAGTGTTCGAGAGCTAGTGTAACGGCTTCGTTCTCCTCGACGTCTACTCGGCAGTCCGGGTTAGTGGAGGAACCTATATGACTGTCAAAGTTACACCGTCCTTTCGGATGGGACGTTAAGCCGTTGGTCCCCTTAGTACTTTTTGAAAGGAGTAGGCTACGTGCCGGTACCGGGTTTCCCCTCCTCCATTCTGTTCATCCTTCATCCTCATCTATCACCACTCATCGTCTCGAATAGCCAAAGTGCATTAATATAGACGTTAAACAATATCCAATCATCAATTCTTACGACAAAGCCTTACGCCTTAAACCTAATTTGTGAAGCTAGATGCTTAATGGCATTATTAGTACATGCGTGAGTTGTGAGTGGTCGTGGGCCTACCTGTTCTTGGTGAGTAGCACCCTGGTCATGATGGCCCTGGCCTCTGACAACCCCTCCTCCCCAAAGTACACCACACTCAGCTGCACCCTGCGATCGTTCTTCAGCGCGATCTTCACGAACTTGTCCATGAAGCTCTGAAACGTCGGCGTCCTCCCCGAGAGCGGGAGAATGATATGCACCATCTCCTTGGAGACGGGCGAGGCGAGTACCCTACGGGACACTACCTGCAGGGGCGCATACGGCCTCATCAGGGTCACTTTTGTAAACCCACTCACAATGTTTGCGACAGGTTGTTGGTGGGTTTGGTCCGAGGGGGGTTTCACATTTGGTGTTTTAGTCCTAAAGTACATTTCATATTGGGTACCGGTTGTCGGTTCACTTCTATATAACCCCTCTAAGAAGTCGTCTAGGGAGTAACGTAATTTCGGCGAGGGGTTCGTAAGGTTTTTATTTAGTGTTTCTAAGGCGCGCGCTATGGCGTCTAGGATGTCTTTCCGCTTGAATCCGATTGGCTTCTCGACGACGCGCTTTCCAAGGCCAAGGTCAACGGGGTAGATGCGGCTCAGGGTGAAGTGGTTGAAGGCAATCAGCTCGTACTCGTTGTTGAGGGGGAGTCCCCGGCCGATCTCGGCGAGGGTCATTTGACGCCGCACATAGGACACACAGTCGGTGGCGGTCGAGAGGGGGAGGGAGGTCAAGTTGAAGAGGTTCTGACTGTAGAAACCGGATGGGGAGTCGTGTTGGGCAGAGTTGACTATGGAGGATCCAGCCAGGCCGTTACCTGAAAGCAAAGAACACCGAATTGAAGGATCCGTTCACGTTTTAAGCGTGCCACAATCAATTTGTAAAATATGACTATACAAAATTTTAGTCGTGTTTTAAAATTTGAAATAGTACAACTGTGCACAGAAATATATAAATCTAATGAAAATAATTAATGGTCTTGAAATTTATCATTTAAAATAAATTATTACACGATCAACTTCACAGAGATGTATTCACGTGAGAGGTTGTAAATTACATTACAATGGCGACTATGTGGAAAACACGTACGATTAAATACCAATAGCATTATATTTCCTTATATTCAATGCAGTTTTGCCATTTATACTCTATATTCTAGATGTGATTTTAATTTAACACATTATTTAAAGATGCCAATTAAAATGTTGTCTATTGTTATTATATTATAAGAAATACTAAATTATAAAATTTAAATCCCACAATGACGAGAAAACAAACACTTTCCGAAACCAAATTAAAATTAATGACTATCATAACATCCTATTTGGGTTTCATGCTGGTTCCGTCCATTCAATTGTATTAAGATAAATACAACTATACCACATTGTGTGAAATTTAACCTGAAAATTGAACATTTATTCACATAAATGCGCATGTTTTACGAGTTTAACACGGATACACAACATACAATTAACCGACAACATGCGAGAATAATCCAAAAATAAAAACCACCACCCGGTTTTAACGAATACAATGTGGCGTGTAACTAGAAGCGGGCTTAGGGGATGCTCTTGTGAGAGATTACTCAACGGCGCGGCATGGTGGCTCGCGGCCTCTCAGGGATAGAGCGCGTTAAATATTGATAGGTGAATGTGGAAACGATGTGGCCAGATCATTTAGTATCCCTACATAACAAATCAACTGGTGCTCGCAGAGTAGCTTCACAGTGGCAGATATACTGAGTAGCTTCACAGTGGCAGATACACGCAACACGCTGTAGGTATTATGTTTTGTACGGAGAGCGGTGACAGAGCGAGTTATAGGGCACATTGTATGCTGTAAACTGAGGACTTATGTAGCCGACTTCGTCTGGTGAAAATGTATTCGGCGCAGTTAGAAATGTATTTTTAGCACAAATAGTGTACCCTTCTCATAGAGGTTATGAAAATACAATTTACTGATTCAAATAACTGTATCTTGGTGTACTCATCTCATTCTTATCCCCACCCCCTTTACCACCCTACCCAACATTCTTGGCGTTTTAAATGCAGATTAAAAGATTTCTTTATTTGAAACTCAGATTATACCTCAAAGTAAAAAAATGTGCTATTCAAGTTTTTTTTATGTAATTGATAGTGCACGTGTTATGCATGGTGTACAATAGGTTGCTTACACATAACATGTTATGGTTTACTAGTTGTGTTCTAATATCAAATATATAACAATCAACGTGATTGATTATACTAATAAGGCATCGTTTCTATAGGGATATAGGGGACAGTTAAAATCTTTTGGGTTTATACTTTTTTTTTTAATAAATACAATTTCGGATGCAATAAACAGTGTTTTGTCAATGAAAAGACAATACATCAAACTAAAATATACCATTAACTGAATATTTATTTTAAAAAGGGAATTAAACCAGTTATAGGATGCAATTCATGCCCCTCTTCAGGTGAACTAGGTATGTTGCGGATACGACAATTACGAATGAATGTCCGAGGGCTGTTTAAGAGAACTCAATCTCTTTTATATTTTATTTATTTATTTAACGTCTGTCTTATGAAGATAAAAAACTAATTTACAAAGGAGAACAACTAAATAAATCTAATTACATAAATATAAACACAACAATGAACTACAGTTAAGTAAATATTTGAATTAGTAATATTTAAGACTGAGGAAAACCTAGGAGAAACCTTCAGTCAGGATTGCGGGGTTCGAATCCGTGACCTGCCGACTCAGAGTCGAGCCAATACTGCCGGTTGTATTTCTATGCGTGCATGGACGTAAACACGGCAACTTTAACAGCCACGAGGGAACAACCAGTCCGACATCAGCGATAGGGGTGTGTGAACGTATTCAGTCAACTGTTCAGGAAACTTCCCCTGTGTTGGTTCCCGGGGGAGTCTTGCTGGTTCTGAAGAATGTGAGTCAGCGGGGAAGTATAGCCCCTCAACCCGCTGATAGATCCACTTGATGGTTTCGCGAACGAGAGGGCGGTGGATGTGGTCGAAACAAGGGTTCTGCATGATCGCCTTTTATCACTAACTACGCTCGAATGTTTTCTAGTGTAACGAAGTTTGCGGGACAAGTATAAAAATAAATAAAAATTAATGTAGTCCGAGTATTGTACTGTAGTGTATTCTTTACAATGATTTATATTTGTATACGGAGATTTGAAACAATCGATATTGTAATGAACACACAGATACTAAAGAGGTTTATTATAAAAAAATAGTCTATATAACAGGTTGTAACGATACAAATACAATTCATTCGACTTTTCACTGTTATTTACATAATATTTATTTAAAAGATGATATTTCGACTTCTTCACAGAAGTCTTTATCCTTATTTATTTATCCTTGTCTGTTGTGGTAATTTTTAATTTGTAATTGATAATTTGTTTGATGAAGACTTCTGTAAAGAAGTCGAAATATCACATTTAAAATAAATATTATGTAAATAACAGTGAAAAGTCGAATGAATTGTATTTGCAACTAAAGAGGTTATGGGACATTTCCATAACCCACCCGTCATGGGACAAAAAATACATTGAAGTACATTGAAGTAGTGTGTGTGAAAGCATTTGGATGTATTGCGATTTAACTGTGTTGTTATGATTGTATTGCAATAACATGACATAAACTGATTGCAAGATTTGATTAATAAATAACAAAATCAAATTAAAGATGTTAAACTATTTGTAATCAAAAGTACTTTTCCGATACACCTCTACCGGATTATTGCTACTCCAACATTGTTGCATGATGAAGCTTAGATATTTTGGTACGATCACATATATATTTCTAATGATAATTGCGCCATTATGACTTGGTTTGTGCAGGAGATGTACTATATAAGTTCATCCATCAACGCGATTATAGGAAGTGTTTGCAAATCTCTTTTGGGGATACATTCCGTATACGCGATTACGCCTATTTAGTGGGAGTTGAAGGAGGTGGAGGTTGTTTCGATGGTGTTACTGACAGCAGCAATTAGAGCACAGTCGGGGTTTTATAGATGTTCCGCACTGAATCTTCTCTCACACTTCCAAGTCCGTCTTTTCTTAAAGTTAAGGTTCAAAATCCACCATTCTCACATGCCCCATAAATGGAAAAATATCTTCCAATTTCGTATTGTCTCATAACTCACACCCCATTTCTCATACGATAACTCTCGAAAACCTCGACTGAATTTCCCATTTTCACTTTCAAAAACTAAATAATCTCCATCCCTTTTGAAAATTTGTTTTCCGCGCTCTCGCGACCTCGAAAGATTTCATTATTCTTGATTCCGTTGAGCATGCGGGCATAAAACATTTTCCCAAGTCTGCCCTCTTATTAGGTTTCCCATCTTGGCGGGTAGTATTTCACACGGGCCAATTTATTAGTAAACCCCCCTTTAACTGATCATGCGCGTGAGAGCGCCATAGTCACGGCACGCGCCGACTTTCTCTC
>JAMZAV010003322.1:0-69727 GCA_024449915.1 Sweltsa coloradensis
ACCCATTCCCCTAAAATCCCTGCTTCGCCGTTTTGAAGGCCCCCTCGGAAGATTTTTTGGAAACGACTTGCTCGCTGAAGCTTGAATCTCAGTGGACGATGCACTCTGTGCTTCTCCGTCTCAAAACCCCCTGCTCTGCTGGCCTAGTGATGACGTAGACCATTGTCCACTGGCCAAAATCCACCCCGTTCCGCTCGCTGATTGGTCGACTACTGGTGAAACCAACTATTTCACTCGGCCGATCCAGGCTGCTAGCCCGCATACCGATTGAAGCCTACCTCGTTTTGCACAGATTTAGACGCACAAAATTCACCCCGTTGGTACAGCAAATAACATTGCTGACCATTAGCCACTTTTAGCCTTATCGCACAAGCCTAGGCTATTCCCATATGACCTCAGCCATAACCACTAGCTTTCCTATTAGGACAAGCTTAATTTACATAGACATGTAAATTATGCAAAAATTATGTAGAACTTGAAAATTATTGATTATGTAAATTTGAAAAATATGTAACTTTTAGGTTTCAAAAATTGAAAAATAGGGACCAACATGGCCGTCCAGGGCTGTACAGTTACAGTGGGATTGTATTTATGAAAAAAAAATAAAAAAAAAAAAAAAATAATAATAATAATAATAATTTCTTGCTTGATGCTTTCACAGCCCGAAATATTAGAGAAATCAAATATTTTGCGAGTCATTTCGCTGTGTTCGTTTTTATGCCGAGTGTTGCCTCAGATGATGATACGCACAGTCGTATCGAAACGTCAGGTAATTTAATAAAAACGAACACAGCGAAATGACTCGCAAAATATTTGATTTCTCTAATAATAATAATAATAATAATAATAATAATAATAATAATAAAACAAAAATCCTCGTCGTCGTCGTCGTCATACATCATCATCATCATCATCATCATTATTAGGGATACACAGGATAATCGATATTATCGATCGATTATAAATAATGGATATAATTTCAATAATCGATAAACAAAATTCATTATCGATAATCAAAATATCAAATAATTGGTCAATAGAGGCACAAACCATAAATTTATAGACCGAGATTATCTCATGTTGTGCCATGCACTGGCTGGGCTGATGGTGTCACACTAGAGATATATGTTTGGAAATGAGCTATCAGTCGATAACGGAAGCAAAACACATGACATCGAAGACAGTGAGGCAGCAAAGGAACGCGATTGTATTGTTTAGACTTACACTTGCCACACTCGAGGTTCCCTTGTATAAATAATATCGATTTGATTACGACAATAGCCATTTTGATAATTGATAACGAAAAAAGACCGATGTGCATCCCTAATTAGTATGTTTTTATTAATAGTGTCAACACCATTCAAAATGTAATGCAAGTACTTCATAAAGGTGGATGGAAGATAAGATTTCACTAGCCTTATTCCCGCCTTCAAATAAAGACCGAAATCAATAATTCAATCAATCAATAGTAAAGGAACCTAGTCTAGTTTAAAGTCATTGAGTGCGAGAAAATGATAGCCGAAAACGCTACTGATATCGGACCAGGCGCCTCAGAGTTATCGCGTATTACTGAACTTTAAATGGCTAAGACATGACTGCACATCAGTCAGCTGCTTCACAGGAGCACGATGGTTCTACTATCGGCCTCGCCGCTGCAACTAACACTCTACACCTTCATCAGTCGTAATCGGATCACCGTAGGTCTCAAGGAAAGTGGCATGTTGGCAACATTTTTCTAATATTTTTTGTTTATTAGTGTGAAGTTGCATGCAAAGTTAACACTAATTGTACATTGTACACGAGTACTTGATTCAGATTTTCAGTCGGGAAGAATTATAAATCTTTCTTCATTCACAACATACGATTGCCATTTTGTGATTTCCTGATAAAGTACTGATTAGTTTTTACATAACAACACCAACACCAACTCTTTTGACAAGTGAGACCAAGTTGTGTGAACGATATGGTGCTACGCTGACTGAGACGCGCGCTTTAAGAGCGTCTGCTGTACATTGTGAAGCCACAGCCGCAAGAGGCAACTGCGGCCGTGTATTGGAAGGCTCATTTTGAGCGACACTTGTAAAATCCCACCCCAGTGCCTCTCTCAAGCTCCTCATCCACCAACGTAGGCACATATGCCCCGTCTTTTGCCACCTTAATCTAAGACTTTAAGGAGTTTGATAATCAAAACATAGGTCTACTAATACATATTATTCAAAGTTTTTATATTTTCGTGTTATTATGTTCAAGCTATGAGTCTCTGAAATATTGCTATAGTTGGGTGCAAAGCGAGTATGTTTGGAGTCAATTTCTTCGTAGCTACGTCACCACTAATAGTGTCTATAATATTATGGAATTGGACATTTGTTTTAGATTGACCTCACTTTATTATGACATAGAAACCAAAAAAAAAGTTTGGTAATGCTGGGAGTTTTACCCCTACACCTTGGGGACTCATTAACTACCATAGCATAACTTTGTTGAATATTCTCTGATACTTTTTTCAGCAATAATTGGAGTAATAGCCATCACAAAATATGTTTTATGAAGATCAAAGTTGATTTGAAAAAAATTGATTTAATTTATATTGAAATTACTAATATGTAAAGGAGGTGTACAAAAATCTATAAGTGATACTTACATTCATACATACGCCATGTAGCCTCTTTAGTCTTTTTATAGACCCAAAAAATTCACTTAAAATGAAAGGATTTTCATCACGCCAATAGAGCACTGTTTTGTAGACACCGCCATCTTTGTAAGAAACTTCAAGTATCCGTGGCTCTGCTTATCCCAATCAATCCTCAGATAAAGCGAACTCCATTCTGTCCGAGTCGACCTGGGGCACACAAAGAGAACATTAGAAAACAAAGTGATGTCAACAATATAAAGTAATAATAATGAACATTCCAAGAATGAAAACAATAAAAAATAAAAGTTTACAAAAATATGCACACATTTTCTGCATGATATGAGGTTCAACTTCAAATCTGAGGACAAAGGGTTTTACTTTTGGTCCGACTTGATCATAATTTACCACAATCTACAAATTTTCAGTAGGAGTTTAAACTTTAAACTATCCTTCATTAAAAAACAGCATAGAATATCATCTTCATCATCATCATTATCCATTGCCCTTTCTTGCTTCTGGTAGGGTCAGCTTGAGTTTTGCAACCAAATTCTTCTTCCACTTCTTTCTATCCTCCCACAATCGTGTCTCTGCTACATGCTCCCAGCTCTCTCCTCTAGTATGTAGGTCTTTTGTCATGGTCTCATTCCATCTCTTCCTTGGTCTCCCCTGTCTTCTTCTTCCTTCGAACCGTTTCTCATATATTCTCCTGGGCATCCTCTCTTCCGTCATTCGTTTTATATGCCCAAACCATCTCAGCCGTGTCCTTCCCATCCTGTCACCTAACTTCTCCACCCCAAGCATCTCTCTGATGTTCATATTTCTAATACTATCTCTTCTTGTCTTGCCCACTGTGCTCCTCAGGAATCTCATCTCTGCCACCTGTATTAGGCTTTCTTCTCTGTCACCCATAGTCATATAGCCATATACATTCTTTAAAGTGCTCATTATAACAGTTATTGTAAACCCACTCTGTAAAAGAATCTCTAATATACTTTTGAACAGATAATTTTTTTTCCAATTATTAATAAGTTGGATGGGGTAGGGTTAAGTATGCCTACTATTACAGGTTAATTAATTTCAAACCTAAATCTAGTTTTAAATTACTTCTTATAATGCTTTTAAATAGTATATATAATACATGATGTAGTATTATAGACAGAAATAAAAAAAGCGCCACCAATTATTTAAGTTCTGTCTATAATACCAACATAACAGCGTCAACAAAAAAACCAAGGTTAAACAATAAAAATATATATATATATATGTGTTAGTACTTTAGACATAAATTACAAAAGTGACTACACCGGGGATCGAACCCGGGACCTTAGCTGTCTGGGCTATGCTCTTACCAACTGATCTATGCGGCCACCAATTTAAAACTGTCTTATTCTTGGTCTGTTTTGTACATTGTTAATAACGCGTGTAGAGCAGATTGCACTGCCTATTAGACTATTAGACAAGAAAATCTCGATTGCCCCTCAGGGTTGGGTCATAAGGTGATTAAAATCAGCGCCATCAAGAGCAGCTTCAAAAATGAGCAGTATCCCTACCTGAGGTGGAACTTCCGAACGGCAAAATGGAATGACTTCACAAAAACCATGGAAAATCTGGCCTCCACCACCCATCTCTCGGGCAACCCACATCGAGATAAAACTGCTGGAGGAGAAAATACTGGAAGCTGCACGCGAACACATTCCCAGAGGCTCCCGAAAAAACTACAAACCCTTTTGGAGCAGAAAGCTTGAAAATCTGAGGATAAAGCGTAACAAATGTAGACAAGATACAGAACAGCAAAAGACCCCAACCAGCAAAGAAAAGCTTCTTGAAGCTCAAAACAACCTCATCAAAGCAATCGACGAGGAAAAAGAGCAGAAATTTAGAAATTTTCTGTTGAATCTGGACTATAGAAAAGACTCCTACAAGGCTCACATCTACACTTCCAACTTATGTGGGAAAAAAGCAAAGCCAGAAGAAGAAAATGCTCCTCTTCTCTATAAAGGAAATATGGCAGTGACTAACAAAGAAAAGGCTGATGTCCTGTGCAGACACTTTACCACCATAAGCAGCCCTCTAAGAAAGAAGCCAAAAAAGTTGCCAAAATTTAAGTACAAGCACATGCCAAACAACGCTTACAATCGGCCTTTCACCTCCCAGGAGCTGGATTATGCAATCATCAAAACTAGAAAACAAAAAAGCGCCTGGCCCTGACAAGATTCATGTTGAATCCTTAAACACCTGGGACCTAAGGCACGGAAACTTGTCCTCGACCTCATAAACAGTTCCTGGACCAGTGAAGTCCATCAAGCTGGAAAATTGCCTTCATCACGCCAATTCTGAAGCCTGAGAAAGACGCCTCTGACCCTGCCAGCTATCGTCCAATTGCCCTCACAAGCGCCCTTGCAAAGACGGCTGAGAAATAGTCAATGCACGCTTGGATAATTACCTCGAAAAGCAACTACATCATCGCCGAAGACCAGGCAGGTTTTCGACAACACCGAGGCACCACAGACCAAGTCGCCTACTTGCGCAGACAGTCAAAGAGGGTTTCAGCAAAGGTGAAAGCACACTGGCTGTCTCCATCGACATTTCTGGAGCTTTCGACTCCACCGACCGGTCATGGGCAGTCAAGCAGATGATCAAAGATGAAGTACCAAACAACATTGTCTAATGGCTCCATGACTTCATTAACAAGAGGCGTATCAAGGTGGTCCACACAAAGGTGCCCATAGCAAAACACGTAAGACGCGAGCCGGAGTTGCTCAAGGTACAATCACAGCGCCGACCGTCTTCAAAATTGCAATCAATGGACTCATCAAACTATTGAATCGAATACCTGGCCTTTTCGTCAAAGTTTTTGCAGACGACTTTGTCATCTTCTTCACAGGAAAATGTCCGATTGGACTGGAGCAAAAAATGGGCCTTGCCATGACGATAGCTGCAGGCTGGATCAAAGTGCACGGCTTTAAGATAAACTGCAGCAAAACCATCTGCACCTACTTCACGATGAGTCACAATCCCTTCAAGTTCAACATCACTCTTGATGGCGAACAGATTAAACAGACAGATGAGATGAAGTACCTTGGCGTGACTCTCGACAAAAAAATGACCGGCAAGATCCACTTTGAAAAGGCTGCAGAGAAGGGCCAAAAACGACTACGACTCCTTCAAAGGGTAGCCGGTGTGTCCTGGGGCGCAAAACTAGACACTCTGGCGCTGACCTACAAAACGTACATTAGACCAGCCATTGAGTACGGCACCGAAGTCTTTCCTGCCGCCGCCGCAACGCACGCCAGCCATGTCGACAGAGTCTAAAATCGAGCCCTTCGCCTCATAACGGGAGCAGTGAAAACCACCCCAATTATCGCCATGGAGTGGTTCAGCCAAATTGAGCCTCTACAGCTAAGAAGAGAGCAGCGCGCTGTCCAACTGCACGAAAAACTGGCGCGCCTAAACCCCGACAAATGGCTCAACTACCCAACCTCAAAAGTCAAGGCGCACACTAACTTTGCTGAAACAGTCCACCAACTGAAGAGTAAAAACTGTCCTATCCTCCTAGAAGCACCACGTGCACCACTTGACGTACCACTCCCAGAGCTTCTGCCGGACAAGTCCAATCAGCTTGCCCCGGGGACCAAAATTGACGGCATCGAGAAGAAAGATGACCATGACCATAAAGAACTGAAAGAGCTTGCCGAGAAGCACCTGAAGAAGCACTTTCCTCTTCAAGAGTGGGTGCACATCTTCACAGACGGCTCCTATGACTCGGCTACAAACAGAACAGGTTACGGCATCCACTGCATCTTCTTTGAAGAAGCCACTCCAATGGGAGCTGGCGAAACATACTTCGACGCTGAGGTCGCAGCCATTGCCAGGGCGGCCGAAAAATCGCCGAGACCCCCGCCTTCCCCCTCAACAAGACAAAATTTGTGATCCTAAGCGACAGCGTCTCAGCCATCCAATTTGTCTCTCAAGCAGCGAACCTCCATCCTAAATCGCTGCTTTTCAAAAACTCCCTTGTCGGCATCCGACAGCAAAACAAACTATTAGAGACTCAATGGATCCCCAGCCACTGCAAGATCATGGGGAATGAAAAGGCAGACTTCTTGGCCAAAAGTGCCACAAAAGCACCGCAACCACCAGCAGCGCCTCTCTCCTACCAAAATGTCAAAACTAAGATCAAGTCAACCACAAAAAGGATCTTCAGAAACACCACAGAAGAGACTTCACGACTAAAGAACTGGTGGACCGAGATCAAAAAAGGGCCAGACAAAGACTGGTCGAGGAAGACGGCCACCGCCCATTTCCGGCTTGTAACCGGTCACGACGTCTTGCAGCACCACCTGCACCGCTTCAACATTACAAACGAACCGGCCACCTGCAAACTTTGTAATTTAGAAGATCAAGACAGAGCGCATCTCTTCAGATGCGCCGCCCTCAAGAATGACATTGACTCCCTGCCCGATGACCTGAGCAGGATAGAAAAGGAGGCAGTCTTATATTGGATAGCAAGACAGAAGAATGGCTGAAGAGGCCAACTTTGCAAAAAAAAAAAAAAAAAAAAAAAAAGACTACATATGAAAATAACTGGAGAATACAAACCATCTCTGTAACCCAAGAAATGGGACATACGATGTTTACAGTTTAACCTTGGTTTAATAGTAGGCAACTATGACGTTGTTATGTTAGTACTTTAGACAGAAATTAAAAAAGTGACTACACCACGACACACCTGGATTGGGTTTTAGTTAGGTATACTGAGAGGCATATTATATTCCTTTTGGGCATTCCTGTATCCGTTTGATTGTCTACTTTCTTAAATCTGAGAAACAACTCTTAAATACTTATTTTCGTAGCTAATCGTTGTCATTTTTAACTTGCACATGTCAAAACACTTTGAATCGAAAATAGACAGTCATTATTAGGGACCCTATATGGGGCCTCCTCAAGTCGGGGCCCCCGGGCATCACCCGGACAGCCCGGGCGATAGTTACACCACTGCTTTCCTTTAAAACCACTTTGAAAATTTTTTCAACACCATGCCTGGCTGTTGTGTTGTGGTGGGTAGCACCAGTAGCCTATCAACTAGGCTGATTCAGAACTACCTTGGAATTTACTATGAGCTTTGTGGCTAGGATGGCTCCAAAGTTACCGGGAAGCAATATTAAATCCAAGAATTGATTGAATTGAGGTCATATCAGGAGCTAGAAATCTTCTGCCTGAAGAAAACCAAATCAAATCTAGAATAAAAAACAAGCACTAGTACAAGAGTACTTGAAATAGGGAGCAAAACTACTTTATCAACAGATTGTCAAAGACTACAAAAATAAAATCATTTGATGTGTGATGATCATTTTGGTGGCGGTGCAGGGTAAGCTAAAAACTTAAAAAAAGTTTGTCTTTTGTTCCTGCATTCAAAAAAGAGGAGGTGCCGCGTCATTAATTTTAAAACTTTGTGGGGGTTGGGGGTCTAGCCACTCCCCCCATACCAAAAACATTATGTATCATCGTTGTTGAAGTGCAATGCCAACAAAAAAACTGCAAGTCAATCGGAAGTAGTCGTGTTTGGTTTTCATGATCAGATGTGACACACGTACAGACGGATGGACAGAAAAATGATGCATAGATGGGAGCTTTGCTTTTTAAGAATTTTCCTGTAAAATACACTATCAGGCAATGTTTTAAAACTGACTACAGAAAATTTTGTTCTTTGGAGAAAACTGCAGCATATAATGATTACTAAGTAACATGCAAGTTTAACCACATTTTGACCACACACATTCTACTCTTTCTATACATTGTAACTAATCACTACACATTGCAGTTCCTTATCCAATTGAGAAGTTTAGGAGTGACAGAAACAGTGTTTTAAGCTTACCTGATATGTTTGAGGTTGTGTGCGACCTTCAGTACTTGTGTGGTATCCAGGCCAGCGCCTTATTGCCGATCTGTATCCAGCTTCAGGCCAGCCATTGATGATAATCCAATAGCAGTCATAATATACTCCATAGTAATCTTTTCCACGACACAAGTATATGTATGCATCATTCTCTACATTTACAGAGAGTCCAATACCCCAGGAATTAATTTCTGGTAGTTTGTTGATTCCTTTAAAATCACCATCTGTTTTCCAAGAGTCAGAACCTGTATAACAATAGAGACAAGGTCATTAGTTTGATCCATTTCATTAGTTTACCATCCATTTCATTGGCTTACTTACATCATTGCGTGAGCTTGCAAATCACCAGTAATATTTTGAGTCCTACAAGTAGGGTAGTACTATAAAGAAATAGCAAGAGCTAACATAATAGACCTTAAGCCGACTGTAGGCATACCCCCCCCCCCCCCCCGGCGGAAGGTCTGAGGGTGGTTTTAAGTACTTTTATATATTGACTTTCGATTTCCGCTTGTTAGCCATCACGGTTTTGGTGGGTGTACCGACCAGGGGCGACCAAAGTACCCACTGTAAAAATAAAAATATTAAATTTTGATCGTAAGCGGTCTTCGTAAAACTCCCCCTACGCAGGGCGGAAGGTCCAAAGGTAATTTAAGGTACTTTAATACATTGAGTTAGTATTTAAGCTTTTAAGCTGCTATTACTTTGGTGGGTTTACCCACCAGAAGTAAGTTAATTTCACCCCGTAAAAGTAATAAATTACTAATTTTGCTCGTAAAAGAACCAAACATTGATATTTCGCGTTGTACCCTATTGACTTGTGATCTCGTATAAAATTAACTAGGGAAACGCCAAAGTCGTTGCTACACGAGTGAGAGAGTCATGTGTTGAGTACGCCAGAACATTTGCATTTAAGTTTGATTATAATATTCGTATAAATAATAGGGTATTTAAGTTTAGGTCATAGTTTAGGCCATAATGCTCCAATGTAGCCTATGAGCCTATGATAGGCTAGGGAGGCCTAAGGTAGGGGGAAGAAAAGGAATGTTACCGGGTACTCAACACATGGCTCACTCACTCCTCTAACAACGACTTTGGTGTTTCCCTAGTAGCCGAAATGTGGGAGACGTGGGTTCAATGGTCGGGAAAGATTTTGTAATTTCTAAATTGTATTTTTGAAATTATTTAACATGTTTTGAAATGCATATAACGCAGTATAGTCCATCATCTGTGACAATACTAAGGAAAACATAGCCAGTACGAAATACGTGAAAATATTGCAAGGTTTGCTCAATCTACAAGCGGAATTTGAGGGTACCTTTGACGTCCAACATTCGATTAACCTTGGACACGGCATTTCACAGCCAGGTAAATAACAAACAAAAAATATTATTTCAAAATGAAAATCATTGTCGTTAAAATAATTCCTATACATTTCAACGTATTTTTCAGTTTTTTATTTCTTGCAGGTTTAAATCGCAACGGATTGTGCTCATTTTGTTAGCAGTTCTCAGTTACCTGGTCACGGATGTCAGTTTAAAATTTCAGCTCAGTCTATTTGGCCGTTCGGCCGTATGGGACCGGACAGACAGACATTTAACATTTAACAAACAGAATTAATCACGACCAAGTTCCGATCGAGTAGCGTTGTAGACTACGTTCGCTGCGCTCACTCGTCTAATTATTTTACTTTCCAGGGTTGTACAAAGGATGACAAATCTATATCTTAAATCTAGCAGCATTAAATTGATTGCCATTTGTGACCGAATTAATCCACTTTGGTTGGTGTGGCAAGAACAAATGTACTATAATAATCACTATAGCTGCTATGCTTTAGATGTGTCTTGTTAACGCTCAATATGTTGGTGGGTATACCCATTATGGGTTTCCAAGTTGATTGTATTACAATATGGCATTGTCTGTTACTTTTAAAATAGTTTAAAATGCTGCACATTATCATTGAGTATAGATTATAGAACATGATAAATTATCTAAATCGTGTAACTAGACATTTATATATTGTATAAAGTTTAAATTATATTAGGGGATCAACTAAGATGCAACCCTATCTTAATTATACCTGTTGTCTACACTTGTAATGCTAAATACCTGTGGTGGTAGCATTTATGCCACACTTATAATTATAATGAAGGTATAATGGTACAAATATTCATGCATAATGCTTCATGTAGGGTAGGCCTATGAAACCAAAACCTCACACAAATATTGTTTATGCATACTGTTAAGCCGGGATTTAAATATATATTAGGTTATTTTACTAGGCTTGTGCATTTTTTTGTAACCAAATTTTAAGTTTTAGTTTGAGTGTGTTGGATCCCTTGCTTATATCAATCATCTTGATACTATCTGGGAGCTGGTTGTAAATTTAATACCCCCTGAAGCTGATTGAGGATTTCCCATAGTTTGTGGTTAAGATTTCTATGAGTACGTGTACTATATGTGTGTGTTTAGAGTGTTTGTTGAATAAATAAACTGTGTTATGAATATCTGTTTAGCTTAATCAATAATGCCAAAATGATGAGTGTTTCCCTAAATCGGGGTATCAGAATCAGATTCTTGAGAGTTTCTTGTTCCATGAAACGAACGTACATCGCATCAATCCATGTTTTGGCCAGTGCAGGGACATTTTTGGCTGCATTTAGCGATACCACTACAAGTGCAAAAGTATTCCTCCAATATTTCCATGCTTGTAGGGCCCTCAAAATACACTACACTTTTCCATATCTTGTCTGGCTCAACTAGAACACAAGATCTAATGCCAACAGTGCCCCGCGTAGCTTTCAGACGCCCCCCCAATCTAAAGGACCTTCTTGTTCAACGAGACCCTATGATTGGCACAAGTGGCGACGATAGGGAACCTGATGGGTCCTCACCGTGTAAAAGACCTCGATGCAAAACTTGCCCTATCCACCCAGCCACTGCGTCATTCACAGCTGGAGCCACAAACAAGACCTACCCTATTAGAGGCCATCACAACTGTGCCCCCACTGACGTCATCTATCAGCTCAAGTGTAACCTGTGTCCAGCTGAATACATTGGCCTAACGAGTAATCTTCTTAGCAACAGAATGGCTGGCCATAGGTGTGAAATAGACCACCCACAAGAAGCCAAAACCTGTACCCACTCACGCAGGAACCCATGACCTCTGGTTCAACGATTACTACACTACACGAGTAGTTCGATCGCTCCCGGGCGCAACCGACAGAGAGTTAAGGTCCATGGAGCTCGCTCATCAATGGTGGATAACTAAATCTCGCAACAAACCTAACTTGAACCTACGCTAAACTCACACAATCACACATTCATACACACTCACATACACTCACACACTCACTCACTCACTCACTCACTCACAAACACACACTCATGTGCACGTATTGGAGACGCTCTAGCCACCCTCCACCACTACTTCTTCTTCTTCTTCTTCTTCTTCTTCTTCTTCTCCCCCCCCCCCCCCTTACTCTAACCTCTCCTGGTCAACAGCTTTGTAGACCAGAACGACTGAAGAAGGCAAGGCCGAAACGTCTCGTGACTATTTAGTGATTAGTTTGTGTATTTACATTAATCTGTGTTCTACTATGGCAGCCACCTCTACATCTCAGGTAAGCTGTTGACTCCTATCTCTATCCACATTGATTATATATATATATATATATATATTGTAGCACTCAGTTACACCCCAGACAACAAGGTAAACTAAGCAAAATTTATAAAAGCTAGCAATGAAGATGAGAAAGGATTGCATGATGATGTCAAGTAAAAGTTGTAACAATTTTGTATCCTCTTTTGGTAAAGTCATAATACTACACTTAGAGATGTTCAACGCAAGTGTCAGCATTTTAGACCATAATTACACATAGTCCAGATCTATTTTGTGGTATCGCCAAATTCAGCCGAAAATGTCCCTGCACTGACAAAAACACGGATTGCTGCGATGTATGCTCGTGTTATGGAACATGCAATTATCATGAATCTGACTGATCCTGACGTTCCCGATTAAGGAAACACTAGTCATTTTGGCATTAATGAATAAGCTTATCACTTTTCATCTGCATAATCTCGTCTAGGTCATTTTTATTTCCGGTACAAAATCCATATTATGATAGAGGTATATGGCTACTGGATGATTGCTCTCTATAGGAAAACTAAAGTGTTTACTTGGTTACCGCTAGGTCACTAGGAAACACCAAGTAAAAAGACAATTCCGAAATTACATGGGGGGGACATTCTAGGGAGATAGGTTTGTGATAAGGCACTCGATGTTCCCTCATCTATAAGTGTGAGGACCAAATAAAATAAATGGACACAGTGACAATTTTAGTAAGGGAGTATAAACTCAACGCCTGAGCCTGAGCTGCTCGGCAGCTACCGGCAAGTGCACACAGCCAAGCAATACTTGATGACCTCTTCAGACCAATGTGTTCTAGATACTAGTATGGGTATTTCAGTATTTTGTAGCAAATGGTATAATCTTTCTTGTGAATTTAAAAAAAAAAGTTGTATGTCACTTATTTTAGTAGTTTTGACAGAAAATCAGACTTTCGCCAAATATTGGCTTACAAAATTTGAATTTGGCACCATCATGGGTCACCGGAAATAGTTAAATGAGATACAATCGTTATCAATTGTACAATTGATTACATGAACTGTCTTGATAAGATTCTAATGATGAAATACCATCTAGAGTACATGTTGTTCTCACCAGTGAAAATGATAGGTAAATGAGGAATGGTCAAGCGTCGCCCGCCGCCATCTTGATAATGTCATCTTGGGGGGTTGCCATGGACCGATTTTGGTTAACTTTATTTTGGACCATCAATGGTACCCATACTTCAAATTAAAGGTCATTCCAGTTTGTCGTACGCATCTTGCCAGTTCCGTCATTCCCTAACCTCTAGTTCCTCTCCTACAAGTAATCCTTTCTAATTGGTCACACTTAGTTTCCTCAACATAACCTGACTTGTCCAGCAATATAAAACTGCCCTCAAATTAGGGGTGTTTCTTATAGTTTAAAAAATAACATGTGTGACGTGTAACAAAATAACTTGTGGTGTCAAAAACAGTAAAAGCGTGAATTGGCGCAAGAACCACATAATTTTATTCCTTTGCTAGTAATTAAGCGAGCAAAGCGAGCGTTTCCATTTGACTGCCGGAAAAATTAGTCACTGTTTTTTTTTTTTTTTTTTTTTTTTTTTTTTTTTTGTTTGTTTGTTTTTTTTTTGTTTTTTTTGTATGTCTCGCCATAACGTTCGAACGGAGGCTCGGATCGAGTTGAAATTTTCACCATCCGCAAGCTTCGTTCTCGATTGAATGCCATTAGTTTTGTGGCAAAATCGTTCAAAAAGTTAAAAAGTTACATTAAAGTTAATCGAAAGTTTTTTTTTCAAACTAAACGGCGACAAAATCTGAGATAGCCAAATCATTTAGAATGTCCGTCCGGTCACGAATATGTTAATTTTATTTTGATCCGATAAGTAGTGAAGATGGAAATTGCATTATAACAAAAGTAACGTTGCCATGGCAACGAAAAGATGCGCGAAGTTTCTAATGCACTGCCACCTAGAAGTAATCAAAATACTTTCGAGGAAGCAGTCTATTATTTGTCAACAAAGAGTTTGAATAGTTTTCCCAAGGAGTCAAGGTCCTCTAGAAGCCGGTGGATTTTATCCACAAAGTAAAGGGTTACACACGGGTTTACCCAAATACCTTGGCAATAATAAATAATATTGGAAACATGGCCCTGTGGACAGCGAACGTCGCAAATTTTAAAATTTAAAAAAAATGTGCAATGTGGGTGCAAAGCTATAGCACATGCTCGCTTATCAACGCGTCCAACTGAGCGTTTCCTAATTATTTAATTGACCTAAATTAAAAACTCTTGTCTCCAAAGCCGGTACCTAAAAGAACTTGTTGGTTTACCCGCAGAGCGTATTTCAATAAGAGGATGAAGACGTCCATGTCAGGAGAACAAACAACATCACACCAAGATGCAGCACAAGTATACACGAATCCTCACTGCCATAGCCGCCAAAGAAGTGCCAAGTAAGTAGTCTACTCATTCTGTATTAATTCAATTACTGAAATTTGTATCTTCTTGTACGAGTTTGATAGAAACATTTTCGCAAAAGATTATTATTACAATTATTTCCTTTCACCCCCAAAGCCCGGACCAAAATTCATAATAATTGGGTGCCGGTCAAATAGGCCTACTACTAGACAACTTATGTATTTTATACTTAAAATATTACAAAACTTGTCCTGTTCGTGTTCTTAATTAAAAGTGATATTATGACTTTTCTTCAAAAGTCTTTCTCAAACGGGATGAACTGAAAAAAGAAGAAAAGTCAATAAGGCCTATATCACTTCTAATTTTAAAACAAAAACAGAGTCAAATACTAGAATATTATTTTAACAATGCCAATAACCAGCATGGATTCCTGCCAAAACATGTATGCCTCTTGATGATAACTACGGCCATAGGCAACACTCTTGAAAACCTAAAAAAAAGTCCAATGATTTTTATTTACAACTAAACAGGCAAGTTAATTATTGTCAAAATCCTTTGACTCATATGTTTCCTACAGGCGTGATACGAAAACTACGGTATCAACAGTCAACTACTGCGGTGAATCAGTGAGTCATTTACTAAACAGGATGCAAGCTACCAACTATGTCAGACTTTTTCGGGGTGACTGGGCATGCATGCCTTTTGATGGTAGCTACGGCCATAGGCAACACTCTTGAAAACCTAAACAGGCAAGTTAATTATTGTCAAAATCCTTTGACTCATATGTTTCCTACAGGCGTGACGAAAACTACGGTATCAACAGTCAACTACTGCGGTGAATCAGTGAGTCATTTACTAAACAGGATGCAAGCTACCAACTATGTCAGACTTTTTCGGGGTGACGGGGCATGCATGCCTTTTGATGGTAGCTACGGCCATAGGCAACACTCTTGAAAACCTAAACAGCAAGTTAATTATTGTCAAAATCCTTTGACTCATATGTTTCCTACAGGCGTGACGAAAACTACGGTATCAACAGTCAACTACTGCGGTGAATCAGTGAGTCATTTACTAAACAGGATGCAAGCTACCAACTATGTCAGACTTTTTCGGGGTGACTGGGCATGCATGCCTTTTGATGGTAGCTACGGCCATAGGCAACACTCTTGAAAACCTAAACAGGCAAGTTAATTATTGTCAAAATCCTTTGACTCATATGTTTCCTACAGGCGTGATACGAAAACTACGGTATCAACAGTCAACTACTGCGGTGAATCAGTGAGTCATTTACTAAACAGGATGCAAGCTACCAACTATGTCAGACTTTTTCGGGGTAACTGGAACTTCACGACGGACAAAGTCATAGACAGTCAACCTGAAGATGTCTGACGCAACGGACCTGAAACATAAGCTTTTTTTATGGGGCTTGCTCCTAAAAAGTCCTAAAAAACAAGCATTTACAAAAGTATTCAATTTAAAAAAAATTATTACCAATGAGGACAATAAATCATTCTTCCCTTGCACATGACACTAAATGAAAGCATTAAATGACTAGGGACTAGGATGTTAGTAAAAGTATTGACCTGAATATTAACATACCCTTTTTTCATTATTTCAGTTTTAAGAGGCAGTATCCAGGACGGGTTTTGTGTGCGAAACAGAGGTAGCTAGCAGCTATTCTGTAGCAAATACTATGATAGTTACAACCACGGGAAAACATTCATTTTTTAGAGGAATATTTTATTTACCTTTCAATCTCTTTGATTTTTTAAAATGGTTTTGAAAAATTATAGCACTACAGTGACAAATAATTACTATATTATAGTTGCCGTGCTCATTTTGCAACCATCTTGTAGGAGAAGGAAGCAACGGAGAGAAAAAATAAAAATATATTTATGTAAAACAATTCATGCTTGTTATTTCGGTTATGAACATTATTATGTGAAGGTGTGTTCGTTAAGCCTCAGTAATTGCTGCTGTACAACGTTGCATAATCCAGCAACTCACAAAAATTACGGTCTACTGTGGCTCTATCTCACGAGAACCTCAACAACTCCTTCAGTGTTGCTCCTTCTCTCTCTTGCATTCATCGTCTCAGTCTTTTTACCTGAGTCAGGAATGTTTGCAGACAGGGTTTATGAAGAACGAGGCGGTTTTTCGGTTGGATTATGCTCGAAAGGTTTTGAAGAAGGTATCATGAAGTCTGATTGCCACACCCGCATGAAGGATTTATAAACATTTGGTGAACTGATTTCGAATTCAATTTATTTTCAGGACTCAGTAAAACAAACGCAATCATTGTAGATTGTTTTGCCTGATTAATACGATAATAACAATATCATAATAATTATATAATTATATAAAACTCAAGGTGAACGAAATGATTATATAATATTATAATATTGATGACTAAAATAATAATAATAATTTCAATAGTTTGTCATAGGGGAGCATTTTAATTATGACGGAGAAGAAGTGGTGGGGGGTGGGGAAAGGCAATCGCAAAAATATGTTTTGTCTTGTAAATTAAATCCAACATGCACTTCAAATTTGGTTTATTTCCGCTTTGGTTTGAGGTGTGGTCAGAACGTCTTATCAATTAATTGTCAGGTTGCGAGAGTGCTCACTCTTTGGTTAGATAGTAGCCGCTGATTCGCCTTCTTATTACCCAGGACAGGAGCGAGAAACTGTGAAGGTACAGTTCAACTCGAGGAGGATATTATATAGTATTCAAAGGGCATTGTCGATCCTTTCAAATCAAATGGGACTCGGACCGAGACCCATTTTACATTGTTATTTGTTGTATTCTAAAGTACTATGCTACATATTATTATGTCATATCTAGCACAAAATGTGTACATAGGCTATTAGTGTTTTACGAGTACCGGTAGTTATAATACCATAATAACTTATCGCTATAATTATTTTTTCTTTGAGTGATTTTTGGGAAGGTCTGCGAATCGGATTCCTACTATAGAGCTCAACAAAACACATGTGAATTACTGTTTTTCAAAAGTGGTAGGTGCAATACACAATTCAAACAACACACAGCTCACAACAGCTCTCAGCCAAGCAGAATCTCGCTCCCAAAACACGACTGTCCTTCCTGTTATCAACCCTACAAGCAGTGACCATCCGACTGTCCTTCCTGTTATCAACCCTGCAATCAGTGACCATCCGACTGTCGGTAACGTAAGCACAATACGGAATCGGATTTTATAAGTAGGCCTAATGACGCTTCGGGTTCAATCATTTTAAAATTTAGAGCAGGTAATATAACATGTATGATATAGATTAATTAAATAGTCATCAATTATTCGAATGGGTCAGAACTTACACATAAACGAGTCAAGATTAAAATATACTCTGACTTCTTTGAATTGAATTTCGTTGATAGTAATCTATATAATCCAATCCTATTTAGGCCTAAAAATGTTTTGTTTTGATTCTATGCTGGCAGTAAAATAGTTGACATCAAGCTTTATTTCATCGTGGGTATAAGGATGTTGTACTGTTGAGACTAGAAAAAGTTTTTTTTTCATCTAGATGAAGATAAAGATAAATTAGATAATTCTCCAAAAAGTTACCTAGATAATATAAAAGATAAGGTGTAAAAAATTATCTAGATACAAGATAATAGATACAAATAATTATCTATTTTAGATTGGAGAAGGGAAATAATTATTGAGATTTACATTTTTTTTAAATATTTTTTTCCCCCAATAACAGTTTTCTTGTCAATCGTAAAACTTGTCAGACACGACAAATTGTCATTACGTATGCGTATTTGGGCACATTTGGGGCTCATTATTGTTTATTATTGTATCTAAAAAATGTAATCTAAAAGCTTAAAATGTTTAGATAAAATAAACTTCATAACTTGTTGGTTTGGTTGACTAAAATGTTATAAACAATGAGCGAATTTCTGGTGTAAAATAATTATCACCTGGCAACATAAAATGTATGAATAATTTCATTCCAATTGAATGGATACGGCTGTGCGCTTACTTGCGAGTTGGACACATTGTTCTCTTCGAGAGCAGATTTCTTTTGTATGTCGGCTAATTGAATTCTATACAATTTCAGATTCCGAGGAGCAACACGCCCGAGGATTGACCATAGGATTAGACATGAATGTCATAAAAATATTAAATTATTAAAGTTATAAATAAGTTTATACAATACAATCATTAACTCTTGAAATCATTATTAAAATTAAATAAAAATGCTATTACAAAAATGTATGATTTTTTGTAAGTTTTATCCACTTTGAATGAAAAAATTGGATATCATTTACGGTTTTTAAGTATTTTATTTATATTATTTTGTATTATGACAAAATACTCAAAAACCGTAAATAAAGACCGATTTTTTTCGTTCAATGTGGATAAAATTTACAAAAAATCATACGTTTTAGTAATAGCATTTTTTATTTTATTTTAATAATGATTTCAAGAGTTGGTGATTGTATTGTATAAAATTATTTATTACTTTATTAATTAAATATTTTTATGACATCCTAGTCTAATCCTACTGTCAATCATCGGCCGTGTTGCTCTTCGAAATCTGAAATTGTATAGAATTCAATTGGCTGACATACAAAAGAACTCCGCTCTCCAAGAGAACTATGTGTTCTACTCGCAAGTAAACGCACTATAATAGCTTTGTAGACACCAACCTATCTCGAGCGCAAACTGGAAGTTCAACCCTTGTTTCTAAAATGATACCTGGTGGGAGGCAAATAAAACTGGTCAGACAAAGATCGCACGCGGATCCTCTATGACAATAGAAGACGGGTTTGCGAACGCATGCTTCCGTGTTTACAATAATTGTTCAAAGCTATGAGTGGAAAATATATTCAAATTTCAGAAAACCATATTTAGCATTTCTGGCTAAATTTTGACAAGCAGTTTTTAATTAAGAACGATTAATTAATCGAAATTATGTTTTGAAACAAAAGTTTGGTATATTTTTAATCAGGTGAATCAAAATCCCCAACTAATTTATACAATCGATACTAACACGATTCCGATCTAATTTAGTACTGTAGGAACTCAACACACAAACCGTAACGCGATATCTTCATTGAGGATGAATATTTGTTTGAGCTTCTGTCCGATGTAGTGGTGACGTATAGTCTAATAATATTGTTAGACCATAGTGGTGACGTACCTTATATTAGACCTGCTAGCTTCGCGATGCTCACAGCAATGTAAAGAATAATTGATGGATAAAAATAATGCTTTATATCGATATACTAAGGCATATTTAAATTAGTTCTTACTATATTATACTGAAATGACATAATTAACGAAAATGTAACGACCAACACCTAGTTATGTTAAAAATAGACATAAAATTACATTTAAAAACACTTTTTGGGGTTACAGGAGTTGCACTATTCAAATCCAACATTTAACAACCCGTGGAATCGCAATTTCATTTTATACCATTTTATATATCAAATTAGTTTTAATGACTGAATATTTTTATGGATGAATGATACACCCTGCTGAGCGAAGGGTCTAACTGACCCTTTTCCATGACTCCGGACTGTCTTGGTCGGACTGGTCTCTGAATAGCTCTGTTGCCTGCTCTTTTGTTAGAGGCTTCATGAGAACCCGCCCCCATGTCGGAAGATTTGACCATCTACTTTACCGACGATAGGAAGGAAAGAAATTCCTCCAGCTAAGATACTGGGTCTTAAAGTCCCTTACCAGCTAATATATGCATAAATTATGTTTCTTCATATCTCAACAAGAAAAGTTAGGGGAGGTCAGCTTATATTCAGGTTCGGCCTATATTTGGCAAAACAGAGTACATTAAAACTGTTATAAAACAAACAATATGGCCTTGCAAACCTATAAATATGAGTAATAAATAGGAAAATATTACCAAATTGTGCTATAAAAAATATATGAAATATAGGTATACTTTTTTTACTGGCCGACCTTGACTAGCCTACAGGTTACTCATGCTACCAATATATGACTACAAACTCTGAATTTCTTAGTCACACCAAGATCAAGGCACAGAAAAGAAAACGGAAAATACATTTGTATACGCAACAAAAACCAAAATTTTAACACCAAAACACATGGTAACTCATGCTCATGTTTTACTTTGTACGATCATGCCAAAAAGGATTTGATACGTCATAAATTCGAGAGTAGTCGCGCACCTGTTTGTTGGATAAGTAGTCATGTAAGGTCTCTTAACAGCATACATTTTTATTTGCAAAACTACTATGTTGAATTTTGAATTTGATTGTAAGATAGAGCACTTGCACATGAGCAATGTAAAGATGTCAGCTGTTAAAATAAGTCGGTCAAAACTCGGGTTACCACCTTAGCCCTAATAATAACCGAATGTGATTGATTTATGATTTAACTAACCTCTTCGTCCAAAGTTGTTTGGTGGTGGAGTAACACGAAATTCGGAAGTCCATTCCTCTTTCCAGTCTCCCGTATCAAAATACCACACGAGTGAAGTGCCAGTAGCATACACCAAATCTAAAAACAAACAAAATAAATAATATATGATTCTAGACTGGAAGACGAAGTAAGATAGAAGGTCCAGCAGTTGATGAGAGTTACTGTTACTGCAAGGGTTGATCTAGGAAAGAAGGAAATGTGGTGTCCGATAACACTGATAAGGCAACCGAAATGGTTAAGGGTCATTAGTTAGAAGTTAAGGCTCAAAAAGTAGAGATACGTTTTTATTATTTTAGGTTTTTCCTTTTGATGCTAAATCAGTGAACACATATTTTGTAAAATGCTACAAAATGATATCACTAAAAAATAATGTTTTCCCATACCTATTGAGAATGTATTGACTGATTGCAAGCCAATACCAAATGCAAGCCGACCACTGATTTAAAACTAATTTAACAAAACAGTATAGTACGTTAATACCAGGGGCGGCTCGTGGGCCCAGATTGTGGAGGTGCACAGATGCAAATATTATTCCGCGAAACGAGGTGGCGTGGAATAGCTGGGGTCTGGGGCGAAGCCCCAGCCGCCGGAGGCACTTTCGCCGAAGGCAAAAATTTTTTTGGACCTGCATTATGTTTGATGGCCTGAAACGTGATTTCAGGGATCCCCTGTCTGTGTGTTCTGCCGGCTTTAGACTTCGCCAAATTCCTTTTATGTTTACCGACATGCTGTTTTATTGTAATATACTACAATATTCAGGTGGTCACAGATAAAATTCCCTCTACCGATAAAACAAGTTTTTAAAGTAAAATAATATATGTAAAATTGTAAAATTTCATACCCAAAGATTTTCTCTCCCATCCCCACTCCGTCGACAAGCGCCCTGCTCACCACTCATTGTTCATTGTTTTAAAACAAAATCCATACACCTACACGGCACTGATGAACACAACACACGACAACACACAACACACGACATTACAAGAAAACACAGGTTACCGTTGTGAATGTAAGCTGGCGACTGACGTGACAGACCTCCACCCCACCCCCTCCCTTCGATGGCTGGACGGCCGGCCTGCCGCAGGCGGAGGCCTCTACGCTGGTGAGAACATTTGCTATTAAAACCACGTAAAAAAAAACAGGTAGTTTTCAAACCTAAAGCATGGCTCTTATGGGACTATGGTAAGAATGTCTCCGCACAAGGGATGTGTTGAGATTCGAGCCAAGTTCCGAGTATGAATGGATAGCGACGGTCGGTGAAAAGCGGACTGCAGAATTACTACTGCCGAATATGCATGTTCTGGCCCAGCCATGAAAAAATATTAATTGAAAATTGAAATTGAAAAATTGGAATTGGAATTGGAAATTGAGATTGGATTTGAAATTTATTTATTTTGTCGCAAATATTTGGGGGTGCGCGTGCGTATGTGCGCATATGCACGAGCCGCCCCTGGTAAATACCCATAAATTTGCCATCGATTCCAAGCAGGGGTGCCATTTGAAATGCAAAAATGTATCAAAAAAGGTAGGCATGCAATTGGATAAATCTATAGATGGGTGTTTAGCAATGTATTCTAACGTGTTATGTGGCTATATTGAATAACAAGGTTCATTTAATTCATCACATGCCATTAGAAGTGCAAGAAACACCCCAAATTTAGGGTTTTGGCGGAAAGGAAAAAGTATGTGCTAAAAAATGTAAAATTTGATAAAATGAATGCTAAATATTCTAAATGTAAATGCTAAATAAATGTATCTCTATTTATAAATCTATAAAAGAGGTTCCCAAACATCATGTGAAAAATTTAGCATACTTCAAAATGAATTATTAGTTTTATATTTAGTTTCAAATGATGCAATAAATCTACGAATTAGACATGTATTTGTAAATTCATGAATTAGGCTGTTCAGACGGCCCAGTTTGAGCAAACCTAATTTTTAAAAGCAATAAACAGTACCTTGGACCCTAAAAAATCAACTGACAAAGAACATTGGTATTGGTATACGTAGTTCTGAATGTCCTGCGTTCAATCCCCAGTTGTGTTTTGGTAAATTATTTGGCGATTGCCATCTCAAAAACACTTTCAATTGGGTTTTTGCTTGGTTATTTAGTATTTACCATTCAATTTTCTCGTTTAAATTATGCTGTTATACTAACTAAATATCCCGGAAATGGAAATATTCCCAGCAATTTTTTGAAGAAAAATTTACTTAATATTTTCTAAATTTCCATCACAAAATGAAATTAGAATGTCAAGGTATAATAACACTTTACGGATATGATCACGCAATAAAATATGTTTTAAAACAAATGTTTAATTAACTCTTCGCGTTTCAAAAGACTTGGCTTTCATTCTCAAGAAGACATGACATAAAAACAAAACATCAGCATTACAATTCATGATGCCATGTTGCAGGTATGCGCTCTAGTGGCGAAGCGCGCTACTAGAGAATCGAGGTATCTACGACCGCGCGCATGTTGTTACATAGAGATTTGTGTTAGAATTGTGAGCGTTTGTACCTATTGATATTTCAAAATATTATCACGATTGATTGTTTACTGCAAGAAATAAGTCTTACGAAGTCAAATGATGCCTCATTGTATTAGTATACATTTTCCAGTGAAGGAGAAAACAATTTAAGTGAACGGCAGTTTTTGCAACAAATGTTGAGAATTGTGCGTTCTTATGGTGTTTTTTTTTTACTGATTTTATCATTTGTTTAAACGACACACTTGTCAACTATGAAATGATTTTGTTTAGGCGATATTATTCTATGCTGATGTGGTATTTACTCTTTCAGTAAACTTTTACAACAGACAGAGGGTCGGACGGAATACTAGGCCTATAGATCTCATTTCAAAGCCTAGAATTTGCGGGAATTTGTGTTGTACTTAGACAGCTTTTATGGTCTTTGTTTATTACAAGGCAGGTTTTAATACGTATTGTTTAAACATAAACATAATTAAGCGAGCGAAGCGAGCGTTTCCATTTGACTCTACCGGAAAAATTAGTCACTGGTTTTGTTTTGTATGTTTTTTTGTTTTTTTGTTTGTTTGTTTGTTTGTTTGTTTTTTTATTTGTATGTCTCGCGATAACGTTCGAACGGAGGCTCGGATCGAGTTGAAATTTTCACCATCCGCAAGCTTTGTTCTCGATTGAATGCCATTAGTTTTGTGGCAAAATCGTTCAAAAAGTTAAAAAGTTACATTAAAGTTAATCGAAAGATTTTTTTCAAACTTCACGGCGACAAAATCTGAGATGGCCAAATCATTTAGAATGTCCATCCGGTCACGAATATGTTAATTTTATTTTGATCCGATAAGTAGTGTAAATGGAAATTACATTATAACAAAGTACGGTTACCATGGCAACGGAAAGTCGTGCAGCTTTTTAGGCTCATGATAGCGGTCGAACGGAGGCACGGATCGAGTTGAAATTTTCACCATCCGCAAGCTTTGTTCTCGATTGAATGCCATTAGTTTTGTGGCAAAATCGTTCAAAAAGTTAAAAAGTTACATTAAAGTTAATCGAAAGATTTTTTTCAAACTTCACGGCGACAAAATCTGAGATGGCCAAATCATTTAGAATGTCCATCCGGTCACGAATATGTTAATTTTATTTTGCTCCGATAAGTAGTGTAGATGGAAATTACATTATAACAAAGTACGGTTACCATGGCAACGGAAAGTCGTGCAGCTTTTTTGGCTCATGATAGCGGTCGAATGGAGGCTCGTATCGAGTTGAAATTTTGACCATCCGCAAGCTTCGTTCTCGATTGAATGCCATTAGTTTTGTGGCAAAATCGTCCAAAAGTTACAAAGTTACATCAAAGTTAATCGAAAGTTTTTTTTTTAAACTTAACGGCGACAAAATCTGAGGTGGCCATATTATTTAGAATGTCCGTCCGGTCACGAATATGTTAATTTGATTTTGATCCGATAAGTAGTGTAGATGGAAATTACATAATTGAGCGAGCGAAGCGAGCGTCTCCACTTGACTCTTATGGCTCGAATGTCTGTTTTTTTTTTTTTTTTTTTTTCTGTTACTGCTTCGATACAGGTCGCACCGTTTCTCTGATCGACCTGAAATTTTGCACACATGTACATACCACCTAGGCGGGTTGCTGTATAGTTTTTTGGCAAAATCGTTCAAAAAGTTAAAAAGTTACATTAAAGTTAATCAAAAGTTTTTTTTTTCAAACTTAACGGCGACAAAATCTGAGGTGGCCAAATCATTTAGAATGTCCGTCCGATCACGAATATGTTATTTTTATTTTGATCCATAAGTATTGTAGATGGAAATTACATTATAACAAAGTCCCGTTACCATGGCAACGGAAAGTAGCACAGCTTTTTTGGCTCATGATAGCGGTCAAACGGAGGCTCGGATCGAGTTGAAATTTTGACCATCCGCAAGTTTCGTTCCCGATTGAATGCCATTAGTTTTGTGGCAAAATCGTTCAAAAAGTTATAAAGTTACATTAAAGTTAATCTAAAGTTTTTTTTTTAAACTAAACGGCGACAAAATCTGAGGTAGCCAAATCATTTAGAATGTCCGTCCGGCCACGAATATGTTAATTTTATTTTGATCCGATAAGTAGTGTAGATAGCAATTACATTTTAACAAAAGTAACGTTACCATGGCAACGAAAAGTCGCACAAGAATTCTGGTCACTATGTACTGCCACCTAAAAGAAATCAAGAGTAAAATAGTTTTCCCAAAGAAATGATGTCAAGGTCCTCTAGATGGCGGTGGATTTTATCCATTCTCCTATTTTACAAATTTTCAGCTAAATCGGTCAAGACCTAAAAGTCTTATTGGTATGTAACATTATGGGAATGTCGTACTCGGGTCGTGTTGCACGTAACGGTGCTCGCTCAACAACGCGTCCAACTGAGCGTTTTCCTAGTAACAAAAGTATCGTTACCATGGCAACGAAAACGGGAACGAGTAAATTTACATAGAGAAAGGATCTATTTCATATATAGGGTCTTAACCGATTCTAATTGTGTGAGATTGGCTTGGGAGAGGTAGGGCCATATGATTTCGATGCCGTAGGAAGCAATCAGGGAAATTTTAAGGTGGAAGAGTTTCATAGCACAAGAGATTGAGAGTGAGTATAATTTGGAGATAAGGTGCATGGCTTTTATGGCAGAGGAACATCTTGCTTTGATGTGGGGAGAAAAAGAAGTACCTTTATAATGGAGTAAGATACCCAGATATTTGAAAGAAGATACAAACTCGACTTTGTCAGTACCATAGAAAAGCACATCGCTTTTGGCTAACTTTCCCCCTTTTCTGAACTTAACAACTTTTGTTTTGTTGACATTTACTACTAAATGGTTGCTTTTACACCATGTTTTGAGTTTTAGTAAAGTGTATTGAAGCTGAGTGAGGTTTTCCGTGTATAGTGCGATGTCATCTGCGTACATTATCAAGTGAACGTCTTTGTTAAATTCGTCAAGATAGATTCTTTTATATCTGAAGTAAATAGGTTGAACAAAAGTGGGCTGGAAGGGTCCCCTTGGAGGACTCCGTTTGACTGTGTTATTGGATCGGAGAGGAAGATACCATCGTTAACTTGCACGAAGTTAATATTTAAAATGACACTTAGTATGTTCAATAGTTCGACAGGAATGCAGTTCAGGTCGCGAAGCTTATTGATGAGACTTTGCCGGTCTACTGAGTCGAAAGCGGATTTAAAGTCTACAAAGACAGTGTATAGTTTGCCCTTCACTTTGACTAGAGTGGAGTCGATTTTATCGAGAAGAATTTTGACAGCTTGCAAAGTTGATTTGCCCGTGCAGAAACCGAACTGCTCATCTGGTATTACTTGGTCAGTGAGATCTTGTAGCCAAGTATTAATAATGTTTGAAAAAAGTTTGTATACGACGGAGCTTAACGCGATGCCCCTATAAGATTCTGGTGATAGAGTGTCGCCTTTTCCCTTGTATAGGACTTTTAATGAGGACGTTCGCCATTCGTGAGGAATCTTTCCCAGTTGGATACAGATATTAAACAAATTAGTTAAAAGTATGCAGTTGGTGTTGGCCGTGGATTTGATATGTTCGTTGGTGATGTGGTCATGACTCGCGGCTTTTTTATTTTTCAAAGAGTTAATTGCGCGTTGTACTTCTTGTTTGGTTATGGGGCAAAATTCGGTAGGGCTGACATAGTAATTTAGGTTATTTTCTAATTGTAAAGAATCCGATGAGGATAGGGATGACTGGTTTAAAAGGTTGGTAAAATAGGATGTCCATTCTCTGATGGCTATTGGAGGTGCGATTGGTTGAGTCTCGTCTTTGTTAAGGAAGGTGTAAGGATATATTTCTGCGGCTTCAATAATCTTAAGCTCTTCAGCGATATAAAATTCCAATCGTTTATCGTGGAGGAGCTCATTGTATTCCTTCCTTAGGGCTACATACAATACTCGTTTAATATCGTCTTTTTTCGCGGTTCTATTAAAATCATGGAGGGCTCTTAGTACTTTTCTCCTATGCAGGTAACACTCACTATCGAACCATGGTTTAGCTAAACGGGTTGATACTTTTTCAGGGAGTGCCGAGGTGTAAATAGAATGTTTAAACAGGTCAAAAAGAGCGTCAACATTTCCGCTGGCAAGGTGAGTATCAAAAGCGTTGGAATTACTATAGACAAAGTTCGCAAATTTGATCGGGTCAATGACATTTTTTATAGTGCTTTTAGTTACGCGGGGAAGAGATCTATGAGGAGAATCGAGCTTGACTGTAAACTCGCAGGAGACGGGTAAGTGCTTACGGAGTGAAGTAGAATTTGACATGGAAAAAATATTGCAATGAGATAATAATATCCCGCAAGGTGTATGAAATACGAGATCAATCGTGCTAGAGCCATTATGCGCTACGTAGGTATGTATGGATGGGTCATTACACAACTTAAACCCATAGACGTTCAAGAGATTCAATAGTAGAGATCCCTTGGAAGTGGTTTTATCTATTCTACAGTTAAAGTCTCCTAGGACAACCACGTTACTTTTATGTGTCACAGCCTCTAGGGCTTCACACATGCGGTCTATAATTTCTAAATCTTTAAAATTAGGGTTAAAATAAACACAAACCACAGAGATTATTGAACAGTTGACAACAATAAAACAATCATCAGTGACGCTAGAGATAATGGGGCAGTGCGCTGGAGCGATGTATAATGATATGCCTCCACTAGGTCTCCCCGGACCGTTACTGTGAGATGCCCGAGCGTGCACTAATTGAAAAGTTGGTAAGTTGATACCCGCTTCGTCACAGACAAATGTTTCGGTGAAGGCGACAAAATCGAAATCACAGTAGAACTTATCGGGTGCAGATTGAATTAAGTTTCTAAGTCCTTCAACATTCCATAATAAGAACTTTATCACGATTTCGGGGGAGGAAGTAGGGTAAGAACTTGCGCTGTTAGGTCGCGGTGACGAGATGAAGGGGCAGCTTGGATTAGAGAAAACTGACGATGTGGGTAGCACACTGTCAAGGGCTTTTACCGGCCTTGATACCTGGTGCGAGACCTTGCTTTTTACACGTATGTTACCAGGTAATGCTGTTGAGTTTTGCTCCTCAGTTGATGACCTAAAAAATTACTACTGGTGGCTGTTGGTTTTACATGAGCTTTAGGCTGGACTACCGGTTGAGAAGGTTGGGTTGCCAATGTTTGAGTGAGGGTGTCACGGTGGCTTGATGGCATAATATACGTAGGAATACCCGCTCTGCTTGAGTATTGTTGTTACAATAATTAATAATTAATTAATAATTAATAATTAATATTACAACAATGCAAACACAACAATTTTGGTAACAAATAAAAAGGATATTAAATGCAATTAATTAATTAATCAAATATAAAAAAGTGGTAGAAAAAAAGAAAGAAAGAAAGAAAGAAAGTAAAAGAAAAGGAAAGGAAAGGAAAAAAAGAAACAAGAAAAAAAAGAAAAGAAAAGAAAAGAAAATCATAAAAAAAGAAAACGAAAAGAAAAAACTGATTTATTACACGATCCCACTCAAACGAACATGAGGTTTGCCAAAAATCAGGAACAGCAACAGAACAGTAGTTATTGGAATATTACGGTGATAATAAATATACTTTATCAGTTGTGAATGTCCAATTATTTGATTTTTCTAATATTATATTACCTGACATATAGTTTCATTTTTATTTCTAATAATTACATTTTGATCGTCAATATGGACGAGAGCAACAGTAAAATAATTATTAAACCAGTCTTGAACCTCGCTTAATTGTTATTTTGCAGGCATTTACTTCTCGTAAAATAAGGATCAGCTCAGCGTGGACTTGTGAGGTTATGATGTCACTTTCAATTGTCGGAAGAGTTTCTGACGGGTGAATTACGTCCCCCCCCCCCCCCCATTTCTTTGAAACTAAGTTTTGTTGACTTGTATTTATTGCACACAAAATGCACCATTTTGCACCCCATTTTTAATTTATTTTTGCACACCCTCCTTTTTCGAGTTTACACAAAAACAATGGGGGTTGGCTAACTTAATAGTAGCACCCCTCCCCACCTATTCTGCAAAATTCAGATTATTAAGTATGCAATTAGGTGAGAGCTTAATAAATAAAATTAATTAATTAATTCGTGTTTAGAGTCTACCCACTCTGTCATACAACTGATTTTCAGTGGAGGACATTAAACCAAAGCGACCAAGCCAACCCTGTGTGCCCCGACGCAATCGACGAGTGAGCGATAACCAACCAAAGATCAATATTTTTTAATAGGAAAATATAGCAACTTAATAGTAGCCCCCTCATTCTTTGGATCTAAGTTTTGTTGGCACCATTTTGAACCTCAATTATTAATTTTGTACCCTCTCCCTTTTAGAGTTTAACACAAAAATAATAATGAAAGCTAACTAAATGTTAGCACCCCCCCCCCCCCCACAATTCTGCATAACACAGATTAGTAAGCATGTAATTATTTTACCCAAAATAAACAGAGAGGGGTGGGGTGGAGGGGGGGGATTCAAAATAGGGGGTTGCAAAATTGTGCATTTTTGGAGCAATTAATACATGTTACCTAAATCTAGTTTTGAAGAATGGAGGAGGGAGCTCACATTAAATAATGCATTTTGGTTATAGCATGTAATCGGAGGGGTTACAAAATAAAAAATAGGGGTGCAAAATAGTGTTTTTCAAGTGCTTGCTTTTCATGCTCACTAATCAAAGGTATGCAAAATGGGGAAGGAAATGGGGAAAGAAACCATTACGCAAGCCCACCCCATTAATTCTTGTGTAAACTCAAAAAAGAGGGGAGAAAAAAATATAAAAGAGTGTAAAATGGTGCATTTTGGGTTTAGTAAGTACATGTTTTTACATACCTAGGGCCTACATGCAGGAGTCGAAATTAACTTTTTTGCCACTAGCCCTTTGGAGTAATGGCAACAATAGTCCTTTAGCTCGAGAGCATTTTTCCTAGCCAGCAATCAAATAGGTTATATTGATGTAAAACGATCATACGTAAATGCTTCATGTCACAATATTCGCCGGGTTTTGACGTTAAGAGGCCTGATGAGTTGGCTTGTTTGCTTCTCGTACTTATACTGACTATACTATTGCTTTAAATTTTCGAGCGGTTTTTTTCCCAATTACAGAAAATATGTGAAAAGGGCCCGCGTTTTAATCGGTTCTATAATTTTAGCCTTTTTTTTTTTTTAATATTCAAAATTAAAAATTTCAAAATTAAAAAATGGAGTTCACCCGGGACCTTAAGAAGGTCTAAATAAGCAATATTTAAAATTTTTATCCGAAAAACTTTGTTAGTTTAGCCGTCAGAGGACAGAATTTTGCATAAAAATGGCTCTGAAAAAGCTTCCCTCTACAAAGTTGCGTTGGAACCCCGAAGAACTGGGGGTTTAGTCCCCCAGTGAAGCTCCGCCCCGGGCCCCCTCCCACCCGGCTGACTGGTATCGAGACAGGTTTTACTGCCTAAAGGGCATCTGGGGGCAAACGCAAACAAAAAAAAAACCCAAAAACTCTTTTTTGAAGGCAGGAGCAGGGGGCCCCAAGGTGGCTGGGGCACCGCCCCCGATGATGCACCGTCCATTCAATCATAATTAGCCTTTGAAAAGGGGGGGCTGTGAAGATCAACTCGGTCAGTCAACCAATTTCTTTTTATAGTTATTTTTAATTGAGTATTTTCCACAAATTTTTCATTCAAAATGTTGTGGGCGCACTTGATACAATTTTCAGAGGGTTGCGGAGTCGTTTCTCGCCACCGCCAAACTTATTTTTTTCCCCATTATCGCATCATCTCATTCTAACATTCCAAATTTACTTGTTCCATTTTTTTTCCCGATATCCGGAGAAAAGAAAGTTGGTTTGTTTGCACTACCTTATATGACTATATACTATTACGTAAATATCTACGCTTTTTTTTTTTTTAATGAAAAAAAAATGAAAAAAAAGGGTTTTTTTTTTCTACAATAATTTTAGAAAAATTCATACATCATTATGTTTTCCAAAATAATACAATAAAAAGATAATTATTGAAATTTATGATAAGTGAAACCCCAATGTTATATATTTCCTATAACACTGAAAAATAAAACCCGTAACTATTTTTTTTGCATAAAAATTATACATTATTTTTTTATGTATTAAATTTAAAATAACGTAATAATGATAATACTTTATTCAAAAAAAAATTTTTCACTAATAAAAAGTTTAGCGTGTACCCAAAACCCTCATGTTCTAAAATTTAAATTTTGTTAATAAATAATAACAATATTAAAAAGTTGTTATTTAAACACCTATATTGCACCCATTTTTTAAATAAAGACCCAAATTAAAAAAGTAAGTATCTTTAAAAATAAGGTATAGTGTTGCTGTATAATTTATATTATTTTTTGGGCTATGACGACGAAACCAAATTTTTCCCACTCGGGTACGCGTTCAAATCCCCGTAGGAAACTCAGGTATAGTACAAATTTAAACAATAAAAGGGTCTGTCGCATTAGCCATTTAAACATCGTCTCTTTGAATAAAAATAAAAACACCCAAATTTTAAATTTGTAGTCGCACCAATGAACTTCTTTTGGGGGAACCCGGACAGCGTGACTTTTTATACTTGCGAAATGCCTGGGCTGGGATAAAAATTTAGTAATAAATGCGGACCCTGCCATCGTAGACGGAAACCCTACATTGATGCCCCCCCACCCCCTATTTTGACCTTCATGTTGATGATGATGGTGGGGGAAAAAGTGATTGGGTGAGTGGGGTGTGAGTACAAAAAATTTTTATAAGTTTTCTTCTTATTTTTTGGGCCATATTAAATCCTTTTAATATTTTGTTTCATACCTTATTCAGATTTTGATTTAATAAAAAAATTATTATGATGCTGTTTTTTAGTCGCCCGGGATGATGGATGGCTTTTTTTGAAAGTTTTTAGGTTGCGGGGATCCTTTTTATTTTTGCAAGTGCTTTTTGAACGCTTGTAGATGATTTTTGTCTAGTTTTATTGCTATTTTGTTTTATTATATACCTAAAAAAATCAACCTTTTTTCTATGGTTTTGGGAAATTTTTTTCAACTTTATAAAATCAATAATATCATATCAATATGATCACAAAAAAATATTTCTTGATTATATTTAAAAAAAGGGCAGGTCTAAGTTCAGAGTTTCCCCCCCCCCCAAGGTCCCTCCAATTTTCATCAAAACGCATTTTTATGGTTTGCCCGGTAGGAGAGAAAAAAAAAACAAAAAAAAAACTAAAAAAAACCCAAAACACTACAGCTTTTTTTACAATAACAAAAAGGGGGTAACAGAAGTAAAAAAAAAAAACGAAAGTGAAATTGAAGTTTTCCCTTTTCGCTCATCCAAAAACTTGTGTACTTTTTCGTTTTGGGGTGAATCTGTGAAATTTCACTTTATTGGACTACCGAGAGAGATTTACACAATTCATTATGTATGATTCTTCATCATTAACATTTTCATAAAACTCTTTAATCTTTACTACAGAAAATAAACAAAAAAAGTTTTTATGATTTTTGTGTTGTGGTTATGTTTACAATTTTTTATAAAGACTATTAAAAAGCGGGGGCAATGCTGCATTTGTGATTGGAAAATTTGGTTTTGACTTTTCTAAATTTTTAACTAAACCACTACTTGATGTGTCTATAAAGAGGGTCAAACCAATTTATGTGTTTGTACGATTGTCTTTTCGCCCCATCCTAAAAGTCAAAAGACCAAGGAATGTTGGCAATGGTGTAGGATTATGATGAATACCACGGAAATGCACGGACTGAGCAATAAAAATATTTTTTAAGAATTCTAGGTTGTTTGATCAATTCCTTTTTTCCTGATTGGCACCTCTTTAGATGGGAAAAATAAACGATATGTAGATATAGTTTAAAAAGGAACTTGCGAGGGGTGCTCACGATGGGGAAATCATCGGAAAAATACTTTAGTCGGGATTTTCCCATGGCGGATCGGACCACGGTTTTTTTTTGAGGGTTCGAATAAAACCTGCCGTTTTCTAAAATTATATTGTATTTCATGTATTCGTAAAACGAAAAATCAAAACACACATCCCCGGGCCCAAACTAGGATTCGAACCTGGAATGAGGGTTGTGGGGTTTTTTAACTGTTCCATTAGCGAATCCCCATACCATCTTTTTAAGTAAATAAAAGGGTTTACCTGTCTTGATCCAGGTATGGATTTTTGTCCCCCCCCCCCCCCTCCCCCCCCCCCCCGGGGTAGGCCAGTTTACGTGGGGTCCAACTAGGGAGCCTTTCAAACCCCTTGTGGATTGTTCAAAGCTAAAAAGAAACACAATCTTTTTTACGCAAACTTTTTTTTCTTTTTTTTTTTATTTCTTGCAGTATTTTAAAGTGAACTTTTTTTTGTGGTAGCTTTTGATTTTTGTCTTAGATAAAATTTACGCCCATTGTGTTACACTAAATGATCTGTATTTTATCTTATTATGATTTTCCGTAATTTTTTTTCGTGAAACAAAAATCAAAATGATTTTGGGGTTCGAATATTCGCATATTAAAATAAAAAAAAATATAAAAAACATCATAAAAAAGCCTCTCTTAAAAACGTTGTGGTTTCTTTTGTTCATTTTGAACAAGCGACAAGAATGGATGGGTAGGCCAAAGACGCTAGGATGACTGAAAAGGGGGTTTTTCAAAGCAATTTCTCCATCCAAGTGAGGACAGGGATTGCTCTCCCCCTATTGTGGGACACGAGGAACTTGGGGTTTTTTCCCGTTAAAACCCATTCCAAAACTGTTTTTTTCAAAAAAATTTATTTATGTACAAGTTTTTTTACACTTCCATAGGTTAATAACGTGATTAAATTATGTAGCTCAATTATGAAAAATGCGTTTTTTTTTGCCGAGCGTTGATCAGAACGAAACCCAGAAGGGCAATGTTTTTATTGATGTAGTATTTTATTGCTTTTCAATAAAAACAATTTTTCTGTAAAATCGGGCGTTTTTATCTAGACAATCGCAAAAGAACGCATTCATAACTCGGGCACTATTGAACCCCCGTTATTAATTAATTGTAAAAGCTAAAAAAAAATGTCCCCAAAGAAAAATTACTTTGATCACCAAGATTGGGAAAAGGGGTTTTAATCTCGCACTTTTTCATTGTTCCGGCTTGAGCTGGGCCTTTGAAAAGGGCAGGGAGCTACTCGGAGCGGTTGAAAGACGACTAAAACCTCTCCAAAATCTAACAAAAGTTTCCCCCAATTTCACCTACAAAATGAGTCTCCCCCAACGAGATTGGGCTCCCCCCAAAAAAAACCCAATACAATAGTAACCAAAGAGGAAAAATTTTGAAAAAACAAGCCGGCCCCGAAAATTTTTTAAAGGCCCCCACCAAAATAAACCGAACAACCATTTTTCCAACAAAAACAAAAAAAAAACCCTAAAAAAAGATTTTTTTTTGGGTTTTTTTAAAATTTTCCCTCCCCCTCTCTCTTAGGTTTTTTGAGAAAAATTTTTAAGGGGCCCCTTTACGACAAATTTCAAAGGGGTTGGGACCCAATTCCCCTCCTACTCAACAAAATTTTTTATAATTTTTTAAAAAATATTTGCGGGAAATAAAACGTTTTTTTGTTACCAATGTGGAAACAGGGTGGCAACAACCCAAAAATGGAAACTCCCCAAAGGGTTTATGTCCAGATAAAGATTTTTTGAAAATTTTAAGACTTAAAATTAAAACACAGTTTCACCAGCTTTTGGGGGTTTTTCCCCGTTAATTTCCCCTCCCCAGGGAACCCCAATTTTTATTTGGTTAAAATGAAGGTTTTTTGCATATTAGAGAAAAACCCCCAAAAATTTTAATCCCATTTCCCTCATTGGATTTAAATATTTTTGTTTTAGTATTTTTTATGGTTTTATCATTTTGGTTTTTGGTTTGTGTTTTTTTTTAATTTTATAAATCCTTAATAAAACAAAAGTTGGTGCATGTTCAAAGAGGATTTGAAAGGAATTATACAGTTGCAATAACACATTGAGATTATACAGGATACCAAAACAATGAAGTAGAGTAGTGTACAAGATATAAAATGTACATTTTACCGAATTTAAGATAGGTCCTTACTAATATAGGAAGTTTATGCCAGGACATTCTAGATTTGAAAGTAAAGCACTTTTTCATATTTATAATTTATATATTATCATGATGTGATGCTAGGTTTATCAGCTCATAGATACTGGTGTGCTATGAACAGTGAATGAAACAGTGAAAAACTACATTTAGTGTACAAAATATACAGTCTCTCAAGTGATTTCTTGTACACCCGACATCAGAATTGAATCCAGGGTAATCTTTTACCGACACAACCGACCCTCACTCGGGTAATCTCGGATGTGTTCTAAAAGGCACCTTTAAAGTGAAATTAAGTTAGCACCCAGCGGGTGGGCAAGGAGTGGACGGCTTGCCCTATTTATGTCACTACAAAAACTGGCCCCAATTGATTTCTACACTAGAAATAAGCCTGCGCTACGGTATGCACTATGCAGTGTTCGGTGAATTCATTAATATATACAAACCTTGTGTTAATATTAACTACGCCCAGAGCCCAGTGTTTAAAAGTCCGATAGGCCAAATGCAATAAATAAATACAATAAAATAAATTGTATTTAGAGTCTACCCACTCAGTTATATAACTGATTTTCAGTGGGGGACAGTAAATCAAAGCGACCAAGCCAACCCTGTAGGCCTCCACGCAATCGACGAGTGAGCGATAACCGTTTACAAACTCCTAAGACAAGAAATGATGGACTTAAGTCCAAATCAGAAGTTAAAAAACTTCTGACTTTGGCGGGAATCGAACCCTGGACCTTCTGCATTGGAAGCAGATACGCTAACCACAAGACCAACGAGACACACATAAATAATACTAATAAAATAGGCCCAACATTTTCCCCCACGGCCTGTTAGATGATGCATCGAGTGATGGAGATTTTGAAAATGTTGGATTTGATGTATCCCATTTATTAATTCCAAATTAAGGTTTAATACTTTCTTTATGGTTTGTTTTTTCCACCCTTTTAGATTTTGGATCATAAATAGGATTAAAAACAAAACCACGAGACTGAACAATACACGGTTAAAAATTATCCAACACAAACTCACCCGTTGCGTTATATTTTTGCCACATCCGTGGCCTTCCTCAGACGCGAGGTAACTGAAGTCTCCCTTGTTCATCTAGTTTCTCGAAGCGCAGTGGTGGCGCTCCTCCACGCCCTCTCTACTTCCCCGCGAACCACCGGTCCCCACATGGCGGGAAAGTCCAAACTTGGTTGGCTTATTAAGCTTGGGAAATAGGTCATAACTGCAGCCTCCTTTAGCTTCCTTTTCGTCGTATTTTCCTCTTTTAACACTATTTTAATGTCTTGCCAATTAACGCTTGTTTTACACTCAAATAAATGGTCCCGAAGTTTGCTTGCTCCCCTAGTTTTACCTGACACTATGTTTCTATGTTCGTTTATCCGCACCCCCGTTGGTCTCATGGTCTCTCCCACATACACCGCCTCACACTCACACGGGATCACATACACCGCATTTTTGGACGCCTGAATGTTATCTACCGGTTTGACTCTAGATAGCTGACTTCGTAGTGTGTCACGTGATTTAAAGTTAGTACGAATATTAAACATCCTTGTGAGGCGTCGAAACTGTTCTGAACAGACCGGTCACCAACCGTCAGTCAAACCGGTAGATAGCATTCAGGCGTCCAAAAATGCGGTGTATGTGATCCCATGTGAGTGTGAGGCAGTGTATGTGGGAGAGACCATGAGACCAACGGGGGTGCGGATAAACGAACATAGAAACATAGTGTCAGGTAAAACTAGGGGAGCAAGCAAACTTCGGGACCATTTATTTGAGTGTAAAACAAGCGTTAATTGGCAAGACATTAAAATAGTGTTAAAAGAGGAAAATACGACGAAAAGGAAGCTAAAGGAGGCTGCAGTTATGACCTATTTCCCAAGCTTAATAAATAAGCCAACCAAGTTTGGACTTTCCCGCCATGTGGGGACCGGTGGTTCGCGGGGAAGTAGAGAGGGCGTGGAGGAGCGCCACCACTGCGCTTCGAGAAACTAGAACAACAAGGGAGACTTCAGTTACCTCGCGTCTGAGGAAGGCCACGGATGTGGCAGAAATATAACGCAACGGGTGAGTTTGTGTTGGATAATTTTTAACCGTGTATTGTTCAGTCGAGTGGTTTTGTTTTTAATATTTTCCGGTTAACAAGTTCTGGTGTATAATATTAAATAGGATTCATACAAGCCATGCAATTCACACGGAAAAAATGAACAACACATTTTTTTTTAAATTGGTGATTCTTTTTTTGTTGTATTTTTTGCACTCTTTAACACTGCATTACTCGTGTGGGGTATATATAACCCCATAATTGAATTAGCTGTATTTTGGAGTTGTGATGGTGTTTGGATGTAGGTTTCACATATTATTTCCTTTTATTGGAATGTACATGAATACTGTTTTAAAATAGAATCACCAATCAAGAAATTTTTGTGGATGAAATTTGTATTTTATTGAAACTTTACACAATACACTTTGAAATTACATTGTAGGTCCTCATTGAAAAAAAAAATCATAGCAGGATACATTTTTGAAATATTTCTTCATTTTAATTTGCTGACATATCTTGTGATATTATACTGGTAAAACTACATCATATAATGTGTGTTTTGTCTTAAGCTTTTGTGATCCATGGTTTAATCATAATGTTTTAACTATCTTTACAGTAAACATCACGCACAGTACGGTATTATAGAAAATTACTTTTATTCCCTAACGTTTCGGAAAACTAGGTTTCTATTTTTAAGGGAAGGGTAAAACAAAATTCAATAAAACAATAACAGCATTATAAAAAATAAACAAATAGAAATAAAAAATGAAATAAAGGGAACAAAAGTTATTTTCTGTAATACTGTGCGTGATATTTACCATAAAGATAGTTTAAACATATATATATATATATGGAATTTCTGAGGTTTTCGTGGTTATTTGTATGTGTTACCATCTTTAAATAATTAAATTAACTTTTTTCGGTTTACCACGCAAGATATTCTTTATTTTGTCTGACGTTTCGATTGGAATTTCGCCAATCATTGTCAAAGACTGTAAAGTAACTCAAATATTAAGTTTTTAAGGCTTTCGTGGCCCGAAGTATTAGAATCACAATTGTAAACTTGTCGGGTTATTTCGCCACGTCGATTTGACTTACCCATGTCAACGTTTCTGGATCGCTCTGGGTCCCGTCATCAGGACGGGTGACGGGACCCAGAGCGATCCAGAAACGTTGACATGGGTAAGTCAAATCGACGTGGCGAAATAACCCGACAAGTTTACAATTGTGATTCTAACTCAAATATAAATACAAAATACAAAAACACTTCAAGAGAGAACTAAAACAAAAACACAAGAATAACCTCAAACAAACATAATAAACAAGCAATTTTCAAAGAAGTTAACTAATAGGAATATTATAACATGTGGAAAGAGTTAAGAAAAACATGTCATTTTATTGATTATGCAAAGTAGTCTGCTGGACCAGAACTGCCACGTGTTGTGCAAGAGCTGATCTTGGTTCATTCTTTTCTACTGAGAGTAAGTGTTCCTGTCGACGTTGAGAGATTTTTCTCCCAGTCTGCCCCACATACGTTTTTTCACATGATCCACAGGGAATTTTGTACACACCATGGCTTTCCAATGGTATGGCATCATTTGGTGATCTTAAAAATGAACTAACCTTCCTGTGTGGTAGGAATACAGTTTTCACCTCATGCCCAGACAAGATCAGTGAACACGTGACAGATCAGGGACATGTCATTAATTTTGAGGGTACAAGAGTAATTGCATCTACGGACCGTATTCATTCCAGGATTATAAGGGAAGCAATAGAAATTGAGAAGAGGCCTCATAGTTTAAACAAAAGGGATGATGGAAAACGCCTACCTCAGACATGGAAGTCCATCATAAACCTTTGCCATAAACCACGAACATTCATGCAGACTCCTCCAACTTTGCTAAATGCTCCCGGAACCATGATACCTGTTGTAAGTCTACGACCAGTAACAAGAAGTCAGACTAACCCTACTGGTCCAAATACTTACAAGACCGTGTGTTACCTTCCACAAGTCAAGGCCCAATGACAAGAAGTCAAGCAAGGAATCATCCTACAGGTTCTGGTCCAGCAGACTACTTTGCATAATCCATAACATGACATGTTTTTCTAAACTCTTTCCACATGTTATAATATTCCTATTAGTTAACTTCTTTGAAAATTGCTTGTTTATTATGTTTGTTTGAGGTTATTCTTGTGTTTTTGTTTTAGTTCTCTCTTGAAGTGTTTTTGTATTTTGTATTTATATTTGAGTTACTTTACAGTCTTTGACAATGATTGGTGAAATCCAATCGAAACGTCAGAGAAAATAAAGAATATCTTACGTGGTAAGCCGAAAAAGGTAAATTTAATTATTTAAAGATGGTAACATATATATATTTATATATATAGAATAACTTGAGAATACATAAGGAGAGAACGGAAAGGTTAAACACTACTGAGAAATATAAGATTTTGTAGCACTGGGGTGATATATACCCTACCTACGCGAGTAATGCAGGTTTAACAAGTCCTCCCGAAAAATGGATGAACTGACTCATCAAAGTACTCCAATGGGTTAACAAGAAGTGGCTGGCGCACTGAAGTTACTGAAATAAATGTGGGTAATGCCTTGAAGGACAATTACACAATTATTATTATTATTTAATTCAATAAGCCAAATACAGACATTTTGGGCAAATTGATGATGGAAGGGAAAGGGCCCCATGACACAATGTGCCTTTCCACCATCACAATCAATTAGTGAAGGACACTACGTGTAACTTGGTATGTGCATGTGGTACATAACACAGCAGGTTACAAAATAACTTGAGCAATCATCAATAAGTTACACGTTATTTTGTGACAATTCTCATAAAACAAATTTCATTTGGCTGATTGGTGGAAGTAGTTACCTGAAGCTGCACGTGCAGATAGCAGCAAACCAAACCAGAAGACGGCCTTCAGGTTCCTGTAACAACCAAACAAACAACATGATTGTGATACTTTATTTAAATAGCATGAAACAATGATATTCCAGAAAGTGGGTAGATTATATGATTATGATGAGATGAAAAAATACAATGGCATTCATCTCAAGTCAAGATTCAAGCCTGGGAAGCAGGAACCATAGTTTAGCAGACATAAAGCCCGTGTCAGAAAGCCTTGCGTACATGGGGGGGAAAGAGATTCTAAAATTTAAAAAAAACTCTAGCTTGCAAGGATATTTTATTACATGTATCTGAATAATGGTTGGACATTTCATAAACAACAAAACAATTTTTTGAGTATAAGTCCTTTTAGCTGTTTTAAAATTTGAACTAAGGTTTGCATAAGATATGTCATTATTTGGAAATTTGTAATGTACCGTATTGTAAGAAATTGTAAATTAAGCATTAAATAGAAGATGGTTTGGTTTTATTGCTTAACGTCTCATATATATGCACTAAGGCTATTAGAGACGATGAGTGGTGATAGATGAGGGTGAAGGACAATTACAAAAAAAACATGACTTAAGCGGGATTCGAACCCGCGTCCTCGTAGAGCCATACGCATCGGACCATGTGCCCTAATCGTACGTGCCACCGCCAAAAATATTGTTCATTTAGAGTGGGCAGAAGTATCTATAGTAATAATAATAATAATAATAATAATAATAATAATAATAATAATAATAATAATAATAATAATAATAATAAAAATAATAATAATAATAATTTAATAAAAAAACAAGGATATTGACGAATTTGTTTCAGTTCAGTTCAGTTAATCATAATTTTTATTCGCATGTACAAGGTATACTATCTACCCATCCTTACATATGCTTCAGTGACCTGGACACTAGGAGCCATAGATGCAAGTAGGATTCAAGCAGCTGAAATGAAGTTCGTAAGAAGCATAGCCGGAATATCGAAGTTAGACAAAATTAGAAGCCAAGAAATCAGGACAAAAGTTGGAGTTGAGAAGCTATTAATCAAAATTGGACGAGAAAGGTTGAGATGGTATGGTATGGACATGTCAGAAGAATGGGAGAAGAAAGAATTCCAAGGACAGAATTTGAAAGTGGGGACAAAGTTAAAAGACGAGTCGGTAGACCAAGAGAGAAGTGGAAAGATCAGATAAGAAATGATATACAGGAAAGAGGTGAGAAGTGGGAAGAAGTCGAAGCAAGGAAACTGTGGGAAGACAGAAGTGGATGGCTTGAGCTGGTGGGAAGAAGTGCGAGTGAACCTGAAGAGGACATGACAGGCCTGGCAAGCCAATGTTAAAAACTCATAAAAGGCCCTAGAAAATTGGTGGCTATAGCCACGCCCTGACCTAACTCAAGTTGGAAACAGGAGTCAGAAATATATATATATGTTTTAGAGTCACAATTGTAAACTTGTCGGGTTATTTCGCCACGTCGATTTGACTTACCCATGTCAACGTTTCTGGACCGCTCTGGGCCCCGTCATCAGGACGACTGACTGATGACGGGGCCCAGAGCGGTCCAGAAACGTTGACATGGGTAAGTCAAATCGACGTGGCGAAATAACCCGACAAGTTTACAATTGTGACTCTAATACTTCGGGCCACGAAAGCCTTAAAAACTTAATATATATATGTTTATATGTACGATCGGCATCAGAAGTAAATAAAGGGTAATCTTTTACTAACATTACCGACACTCACTCGGCAAATCTTGGATTAGGGACCTAATCAGCCCCAGCGAATGGGCAAGGTGTAGAGGGCTTGCCCTATTTATGTCACCAGAAAAACTGGCCCTATTTGATTTCCACACTAGAAATAAGCTTGCACTAAGGTTATGCAGGGTTTGGTGAATCTATTAATTATAATACAAACCTTGTTCTAGTATTAACTACGCCCTGGGCCCAGTATATAAAAGTCTAATAGGCCAAATACGACGTTAAATAGGTCCGCCATGTTTTCTCGCGGCCAGTTAGATGACGTCAGCGAGTGATAGCGCTGTGAATATAGCGACGCCAGAACGAACCGAATATTCACGAGCGAGGTTGATAACGGTAGGTATCTTCCAGACCCCTTGATTTAAATATGAACGAGGGCGTACAAGTTTCACATTTACAACATGTTATTATATAGAAATAGAAAAACAGCAAAGTTTACAATTAAACTTGAGTGTGGGCAATTACCAACAGTGATGCACAATGTAAAAAGATGACTGAAGACAATTACAGTGTCGATTAACGTTTAGAGTTCTACATAAATGTGTGCACGCCATAGATACTATTGATCCAACATAAGCAAAAAATCAGATCTACTATTTAATCTAACTTAAAACTATATTAGGCCATACAGTATGATCTAATGCTATTTAAAGAATTTGACCAGTACCGATTGGCAAAAAATAGAACAATTGAAGTTAGTGTAGGCATAAGTGTAATGTATTTCCACTTCTGGGTTAGGGAGTATGAACGTATATGCCTAGGAAGGTAGTTACACTTCTAGGTACTACGTATTCCCAAGATCATCATTAGTCTGTATCATTACCTATAAGCCAGGTTATGAAGTGCTTATTCTAGTTATAGTTTTAATCTGTGTAGGTAGACAATTGAAAATCTTCGGACCCAAAAAGGTAGCTTGTCTTTGACAAAGCTGGGTACATTTCCGGGGGTTTTGAAGGTTTAAATTTGTTTGCTGGTCTAGTTTGGTGGGTTTTGTTTCTCAATTGGTGTCATATGAGTGTGTAAAGGTTGGATATAAGCTGGGGATTTTAAATATATATGTAGGTAGTAAGAGAGTTTTTGAATGTAGTTGCTTATCTATTTAGAACATTTACCCTATTTGAAGAGCTCTTCAGTGGGGGTTACCTCCTTGGTTTCTTTAGAATTATCTTACGTAACGAGCTTTTTGGGAATGACAAATTTATTTAAGTAAGCATTTAAAATATTCTACCCCATGCTATTATACCATACTGAGAGCCATGATACCCTTCTCAGTGTGCATAGTGAGGATATGCCTGAATAATTATAAGATGTAAATTAATACAGGCAGTTTCTTATGCACCTTTGTTGCATGAACATCCCTTTTAGATAGGCGGTGTATATAATTCCCTAATATTTTGTATGACCCACTGACCCACCCTAGAAGAGTATAACAATCACAGTTTAAAAGTGCATGGCAGGTAAGATCATGTAGTGTTTTTATTTGTAAGTTGGGGTCTTTCAGTTGGTTGATTCATTTCCTAACAACTGAGTGGGCAAATCTAAGTGCGACCCAGCGATAAATTTTTAACTAATCCTAAACATCCGCCCCAAATTTTAGGACCAGTCACCAAACCAATTTCAACAAAACACATTTTTGAAATCGTATAAAAAACAAAGTTTGTACGTTTTTGAAACAAAGCCTAAGCCAACAGGTAAGAAAGTTAAAGTAGCTCTTTGGCGAAATTAATTATTTATTTTGGAAGGGAGTGGGGGGGGGGAGGGAGTTAATTAAAAAGTTATACCGGACCGCACTTAGCATTACCCAAAGTTATATTTGGAAAAACTCATGAATATCTTGGTCTACAAGAGGAGATATAACGACGATACCAGTGACTTATATATAATCCCTTCCACAGACTCTTAAGCATTCAATCATAATGTCAAGCAACCGGGGGGGAGCAAATTTCCATGAGAATAGACCATTTACTAGAGTCCGGAGGATGGTTATGAGAAATGTAGTTAGTATAGTCTGAATTTCTGATGTTAAATGAATGCTGATGCTAACTTCTGAATGTTAGTATACGTTTTGTATTTTATGATTTAAGTTGTGTTTTTTTAAGTGTGTCAATGATCATGAACATTGGCATTTACATGAGTAGGTATGTAGGGCCTATGCATTTTTTGTTACTATATTGATTTGAGAATGTGTAAAACATGGAATGTTTGAGGAATTTGTGGTGTATAAAGAAAGGTTTTACAGTGTGTCTGTGGTGAGAGCTCTGATTATTTTTTTGTATAATAAATACTTTGTTAAGAGTGGGTCGATATACCATATAATTTAAATTTAATGTAACATATAATGTTATGATACAAAGTGGAATTTAATGAAGAAGTGACAAGGATATTATTAACCTGTCAAGGACAGTGGTGGCGCCCCTACGGGGGGCTTGGGGGCAGTTGCGACCCCCCCACCCCCCAAAAAAGTCTTACCCCCATGCCGGCCCTCTCCATGTGTTGAGTGTCTACTATCAAATGCCCGCCGCAGAGTATAGTGGTCCCCACAAAGAATGCAGGTGGCTCGAAATTGTTTTCCACATAACAACTTTGTCAATTCTATTCAAGCTAGCTGACCGTAGCTCTTGCACACGGAGGAACTCTGTGATCTAGGCACAGATAATTTTTTGCTTGCGTTGTTAAAATATATTTCTCTTTCATACACAAAGGCGACATTTCCATTTACCGCGCATTCATGTCTAATCCCACCACTACCAAGCATCGCCATTCTTTCGTTGGAGCGCATGTACATAATATTGTTAAACTGTCATGTCACGAATATATTTTTTGGCACGGTTTTCAAGGAGTACGTGGCCTACATACATATCAGGTTTCGTGAAAGCCTCTCTACGAGCAATAGTAGCAGCATTAGCATGTGTTCAATTTTATATTTTCCTTCCGTTTAATTTGAGAAGTAATTCAAGTTGCATGAATGGTAAGCGGTAAAAAATTTTTAATCACTACATTTTTCTTTGGGTCTACCTAATAATTACAATAAAGCTCGAGCTTTGATAAAGTATTCTGTTTTAGCTAGGAAACGCCAAAGTCACTGTTATAAACGCGTGGCGAGCCATGTGTCGAGTATACCCGGTAACATTCCTTTCCTCCCCCAATACCTTAGCTGATCGGCAGCACCAGGTCTTTTCTTTCCCTAGCACAGTAGGCTTAGGGATGCAAATGTTCCGAGTACCTACTCAACCACAGGCTAGCTCACGTCGTCTTACAATGACTTCGGCGCTTTCCCAGTCTAGTTGACTAACGCGTCTTTATACCCGGAATGGGGAAGACAAGGTTCAAATCGCCCGGTCGAGCTTCGAGATTTCTGGATTGTATTAAAAACATTATTACATGTTTTAAATACTATAAAAGTAAAGTTGCAACGGTTTACCTCATCTCCTCGGAGTTTTGGGGACCTTGAAGCAGATTTGTTTATACCTTGGTCACTGCATGTATTTACACAAGACATTCAAATCATGATTTTGATAAAAATAAATTGTTCATGAACAAAGACTTGTTGTCAATTAAATGTGGCATTGTCAGCTTATTTCAATTTATAATTTCTTGTGTGTTAACTGCACCCTGAGGAATGTTCCCAGGTGGTACGGGACGAAATAACACTATCCCTATGTAGTCCGTGGAACAAGCTGCTAAAAAACTATAGAAACATTTCAAATTCTGGAAACCAGCACCAAAATTTAGGAGCAGTAAAAGAACGTATTTTTGGAATGTTTTTTCACGGGGTACACGCAGTGTAGCAATAAGTCACCTGTCATGGCGTCCACAGATGGCCGCCAAATAATTCTTAAATTGCTGTAACTCAAGAAAGTAATCATCAGATTTGGATACACCAGGTAAGTGTTTTATTCGGTTTTGATGCTCTACAAAAAATGTAATTAGAAATTTTACGTAAATACAATAGTTTTTATTATATTTTATATATCATTATAATGTATTGCATTATATCATCTTTTGGTACCTATTATTATATAATTATTTAGACGTAGAATTCGCTAGATTGTCATAAAATTTCAGATATACTTAAATAACGCCAATAAATCCAAATTTTTACGTCCCACAACGAAATTCTTGTAACTTTTGGGGGGGGGGGGGGGATTAATTAATTAATGAAATTAAACATTAATTAACTCCAATCAAAGTTCTTATTCACACACCAAGTACGCAAAGTCACGTAGTGTATCACACAAGAACAATATGACCCACAATGAACCAAAAAATATTGTTCCAAAAAATTAATCCCAATCACTTTTCTATTAATTAAAATTACTTAATTAATTAAAAATTATGACAAGAATCTCAATTAATTTTTTTTTAATTAACACAGATGGTGGTCGACCTTTATATCATTTTTAAGCGTGTCTTGAAACGAATAAATGTTATGAAAAAATTAATAAATTAATGAATAAATAACTCGAATTAATTACATTTAGTTAATTATCTCACTTTTGACATATGTCTTGTGTATGTTTTACCTAAAACTCGTCATCGTCATAAAATTATACCACTTTACTAACCTAATGCCAATGATTCCAAAATGACATGTCCAAAACAAAATTCCTATAGTATAGACCCAGAAACTTGTTAACCGGAAAATATTAAAAAACAAACACTCACTGAACAATACAACGGTTTAAAATTATTCAAAACACAAACGCGAGGTTACATCTGAGGAAGGCCACGTATGTGGCAGAAATTAACGCAACGGGTGAGTTGTGTTGAATATTTTTTAACCGTGTATTGTTCTTGATGGGTTTTTGTTTTAAATTCCTATAACTTACCGATTATTAAGTAATCCATTGAAGAAATTCTTTAATCTCAATAATTGTTGTTTACAACCAATTAGCCATACACAATGGCCACAGTAAGATCAAATTTAAACAATGGCGGAAGTATAGATTTTGAAAATACAATAGTCCCAAATCTAAGTCATGCTACTTTGCTCGTTGTAATTGAAACTACGCGACAAATTTGATTTTGCCCGTAGTACAAGATAAGAGCATGCAAATGGGCTCTTTCAGTTTGGCTGTGTTAATTTAGTAGGGCACAGCAAATGGTGATTACATGCAATAGATTAATTAATAATTTAATTCTATTACGATAATAGTAGCTTGTTAACTTAATTTTTGGGATCTATTTATTTTAAAATTACTTGACTTGGCATTGTTTATATTTGATCCTCCTGTTGGCATTTTGTATGTGCGTAACAGGTGGTTGTCAACTAACAATTATTGAGATTAGAATTTCTTCAATTAAATTATTTAATTAATGCGGTTAGTTTAGGAATTTTGTGGTGCGGGGGGTGACAGATGACATTTGGATTCTATTGGCATTATGTTATATGATAAGTGGTATAATTTTATGACGATCAATCGAGTTTTAGGTATAACATAACAAAGACTATATGTCAAAGTGAGATAATTCAGAGCTAAAATGTAATTAATTCGGTGATTAAGTTAGATTTTAATTTATAAATTTTTTCTATAACATTTATTATTACGAGGTCGACGACCACAGTGTGTTAATTTAAAAATAATTATTGAGATTATTGTCTATTATTTTTAAAAAGTGATTGGGAATTAGATTTTGGGAAATATTTTTTGGGTTGCATTGTGGTCATATTGTTCTTGTGTTTAAACACTACGTGACTTGGTAGGCGTGAATAGAGAAAGACTTTTAATTGGGATTTAATTAATGCTTAATTTCATTAATTAATTAATCAAAAGTTAGTCTAAGAATTTCGTTTCGGACTTAAGAATTTTGGATTATTGGGCGTTATTTTAGTAGATGTCTGAAAATTTTTATGACTAATGCTAGCGAATCTAGCGTATAAAATGAATTATTATGACTAGGGCCTATATCCCAAAAGTGCTAAATTATTGCAATTCATTATAATAGTATATATAATATAAATAAAAACTATGTATTTTACGGTTAAAATTTCTAATACATTTTTTGTAGAGCATAAAACGCGAATAAACAATACCTGGTGTATGCTCGAAACCCGTATGATACTCTTGAGTTGACAGCAATTTTAAGAATTCTTTTGGTGCGGCTATCTGTGGACGGCCATGACATGGTGAGCTTATTTGCTACGGCATGTGCGTGTCCCCCCGTGAAAAAAATCAGTCTAAAGATATGTCTTTTATCCTGCTCCTAGATAATTTGGTGCTGGTTTGCGCACGGATTCTGAAATGTTTTTAACGCATCGCCGCCTCACTTACATCCTAAAGAAAGTTATGTTCGTCGTAGGCTCCTCGTTCCGGCCCCTGCCTGTCGCTATGCAAAGCTACTTCGATGGGGTTAGACATTCAGGCACTTTTTTCCATCAGCGCTAAATTGCCGGTCGGCCCAAGTCTTTCTTTTGTTTCGTTTGGTTTACATACGATCTGCATACGATTCATAATGTCATCATGCGGCAGATATATCTATATTTTTCCTTTCTATAATTACGGCAATGGTGCGTGGCAAGAGTTGTAAGATACGGAGGTATGCCATTACTAAATACTTAAGTAGGTGCCTCTTTCTTTGCTGAACTAGCAGAGGGAATAAGGAATTGTGGCCACCCGCCCCCCCTTAAGACTCCGTCGCTTATCTACTTGCGCACACTGCTTGATGATATAAGCATGTGAAGTAGATATATGTATTTTAGGCTCTGTGGCCTAAGTCAGATCTTAGGGCGCCGAGTAGGCCCTAGTTAAGCTATGGATTTTGTAAGATGATTTAGGAAATAGGAGGGGCGATAGGCCTGATAGATAAAGAATTACATGTCTATTGATTAGTTATTAGCGCTTGCCTATTATAGTATTTACAAACTTAACAAAGTTATCAATATCTACTTTTTGTTTAATTACTCAGCATAGATACTTTTAACGAGAGCATATTTAGATTTGTATTTACTATCTGCAAGCTCTTGTATAAGTGTATGTATACTGTATACTAAAATGGCGAGTCGTTAAAACTTGCCAATTTAGTGGATTCAACTAAGTGAAAATATCATTGGGAGATAACATTTGAATGTGTATGACTATACATCAAAAACAAAGAGAAGGCTGCTTGGGATCGGTTAGCTAGGCGCTTTGGACAACATTAACACTGGCGCGTGACAGGCGAGGTAACGAGGAGCCACGACGACATCTAGGAGGCAGTGGGGGGGGAAACGTCTTGTTCCTACGGACTAATGTAGGGAGTCACCATGTATATGTAACATGTAGGGAGCACTATGGATAGTGTTATTTTCGTTCTTGGCCCCCATTCTGAAATTTACCGCTGCGGTCGGGGCCATGCGCGAGCGCCCCATGTCAAGGAATGTAATATATAATAAACTAAATGGTTTTAAATGGGTTTATATATGTGTTTTTCGTAAATATTATTTAAATTTAGAGATCTCTACTGGCAATTCTGCTGCAACCAGTATTTATGCGAATACATTTGGGGAAGCTCCTGCCTTACCTATTGGTTATATTGGTTGTACGTGCCCGTCCTATGTTATGGAAATCTTGTGTCACCTTAGAAGTAGGGTACCCTGAGTAATTATATTATTTCGTACTCGGTGATGTTTGTATTTGATCGATTCCGCATCGGTGGAACGCTGTCCCCATACGCGATTGGGCAAGAAATACACACAAACAAACAAATAAATATATATAAATAATAAATCATAAATGTAATACAATAATATAATATATAATAATTAAATAAACTAAATAAATAAAAATAGAATAAAGAGTTATAGAGAGTTGGCAACTCTCTCATCACAGTGAGGACTGATTGTCTAGAGTCGCAAAATTAGTTATAGTTAAGGGGTTTAGGGGGAAGGGCTACAGTAACACTATAATGTTTTATGAAGTGGCCCGATTGTATGAATTTTTAGTGCCAAAAGTGAGAGGAGAGTAAAAGGGAGACCGCGGGGAACAGGGTGATGGGGCGGACGGTCTTGGTTGTACGAACTCAGAGCACAGGGCAATGGGAGGGGCCAGGGGCGAAGTACAGGGTGGGCTCAGGGGTCTTAATAGGGCTTAGGCTTGGCTGGGGTCTGGGGCATGGAGTGAGGGGTCGATGGCCTGTGAAGACATCACTATTAACTGCGGGGCAGGCAAGGATTGGGGGGACGAGGGGCATATAGGTGCAGCTGGGTCTGGGGGTTCCCCACGTGCGTGGTCAGTCTATTGTCTCGTCCTATGTATTGTTGTCGTCGTGTCTTTCGTGGGTCGTCGTTGGGTGGTAGTAAATTGGATGGTAAATTTTCCCCGACGACGCCCTCATGTTTTCCCCTTGTACGACGCATAAGAGGGGTAAGTTCTGGGCCTTTTTATTCCCGGGTCCAGACGTCGTAAAGGACCACCCGGACCCGACGGGGTCTCCTAAACGGGTCAAACCGATAAAGGCAACTAACGCGATACATGCAAGACTAATTCGGGAGGTCACCGGTCCGATGCCAGCCACCGGCAATTCTTACTAAGTGTAATATATTAACACGATAAATAACTCTTGTACATTCCCTCCCACCTGTTCTCACTCTCCCACCCTTCATCAAAGTTCTTATGGAAAGACTTCCTTCGATTGAATGTAGTGTCAAATAACTTAATTATTAACTCCTATGAAGAAAAAAGTTACGTCGCTTAGATTCGACTTAGGTACTTACATTTTAAACTCCAAGTATCCTATAACATTTCAGTTGTAATCGACGATGAAAAAGAAGCACGAAACGCGTGGTATTATCGCACGGCACAGCAGCTATCTGGCGGAAACCCGTTGAAATCTTAAGTCTGGCAAATAGCTAACACCCCCAGAGAGATTAACAATGTTTGATGCACAGTGAAACTCTAAGACGAGCTAACTATATTGCAAGGTGGGGAATAAATGTTATTTTATGCGCGTTTCAAACGGAAATTCCCGATGATATACGACCACAGTCAGGATGCAAAGTTTCCTGTTTTAAATATAAAATTAGTCATTGCTAATGGTGTAGGACGTGCTTGTCTATACCGGTACACGCGGTCATTACGTAGGGTAGGTGTTCACGAAGCAACAAGGATGTTTAATAAACAACAATCAGAGAACAATACATTGTTGCGGCTCGAGGGACGATGCACAGGTCTGAGGCAAAGTTTCCTGTTTAAAATATATTTACAATGGTCGGGTTTATTCACAGTGGTGTGGTTGGTGCTATGTGGAATACGTATAGCCAAGGGCTGACTACACAAAGGTATTTGGCATTTCTGTGCGTGTTAGAGCAGACTTGAAAACTGTCTTAAAGGGGCTAAAAACCCCAAAAACTATTTTTTACCACGTGATCTATAGCACAATACTACACTTAAATGACCGTTTAAAAAATCATATCTTGTAACTGTGATTTAACACGAATTTTTTAATTTTTTTGATCCAGAAATTGGCAAAAATTGGTGTTTTGGAAAATTTCCTAAATCGGCTTTAACCTGCTTCTTTTTTGGTCCACATAGATACTAGAGCATGTACCAAACTACAATGCCCCTTTATAACATCGTGTCTTGAAACTGTGCCCAAATATACCCTCAAACACGCAAAATTATGCATTCCAAAATCACACCCCATCTTGGTAATTAGCATATTTTGACCGATCTACTTGACCAAATTATAAAACAAAATATAGAGAATTTACAGAAAAGGCTGTCGAGTACGTCAATAATGGCCAATATTTTTTTGGATCTAAATGCCCCAAGGTCACGGGGCATAAAGATCGTCCCCATGTTATTTCTTATGGGAGATTTTTGCCGATGGGACCTAGCTCGAAAAATGTCAAGTTTGACAATTTTTTGGGAGGTCATGGTGGCCCTAATATTTTTTCTTAAATTCATGACTAGTTAGCCTGAATGAAATATATTTTTTGAGTTTAGCGGTTAAATACCCCTTTAAAGGGGTATAAAATATATTTCATTCAGGATAACTAGTAATGAATTTACTTTTAGCAATCAACAGAAAAATTATAGGGTCCACCAAGACCCGACTTTTTTTGACAAACTTCGTATTTTTCGAGCTAGTTTGGCTAAGCTAATTTGGATTTTGGTTTTTGGTGAACAAACCTTATGCTTCACTTCACATCAACAACGCACTTCATTTTAAGTAAATAAGTATAATCGAATCACGAAATGCAAATACTCGCTGTATTTTCCTTTCGCTACTGATTCTTACTTCTGAGTGCAAGTTTAGCAAAATGTGTTTAAGAAGATAGTAGGCCCTATACATATACAGAAAAGTGGATGGACATTAATTAATCATAGGTTTGAATGTGAGTAAGTGTAATTAATGTTATTTCATTTAACAGTGCCAAGAAAAAAGGGGAAATCAACTATGTTGGGTGGTAAAACACTACATGATATTACTTAATACAAAAACTTGTAGTGTTCTTAGGTAGTAGTTTAGATTGGGGACATTATGAAGAACATATAGGGCCAATGTAAAGAATAAATTCTCTAAATTGTGTAATGAGCGTATAAATACATCTCTTATAATAACAATGCGGGAATGAGAACTTGTGCGATGACCCTGGACAAAAGTGCATGGATTAGCAGCAGTCAGGGGATGGCGTTAACTGCCCATGAAACAATTGTTTCGGGAGATTAAGTATGTTTCCTGGCACAATAGGGGGGTCAGGGGCGCATAGCTCTGGAATAGTTTTCATTTTTAACATTGTAATTAGTGGCATTTTACTGGATTTTTTAGTGCTACCGTCGATACAATATTGCAAATTTACAAAATCGTGATACTTCAAATTTCAACTAAGTTCTTGTTTGTTATTGAGGGGCGGAGGAATAACTATATTCTTTCCCCCCTTAATTTCGCAGGGGGCTAAGTGCTCTGCCCCCCCCCCCCCCCCCCCGTTCCGGCGCCACTGAGGAGAGGTGGAGGTGGATAAGGTGGAGAAGTAACTGATTCCAAGGGAAGGAGGACAAGAACTCATGACAGTGTAAATAAAATGATAGAAAGTTTAAAATGGGATTCTCTGAAAATACGAACAAAGAGAAACATAGACTACAACAAATTCTGTTTCGTGCTACGAAAGGAATACAGGGATGGAATGAGATTAGTAACAAATTAGAAAAGAAAAATGGAGGAAGTAAAAATGTAATAAGAAAACTAAGGATGTTGGGAAGTGGTATTTTCTAAATAGAGCACTTGTGGAACGGAATGAATTGCCAGCTGCAGCTGTTGAGGAATCCAAAGTAAAATGGTTCGGAAGGTGTTTGGAGGATATTGATTTGGTAAAGAATAAAATGGCGTAGGCGCTGAGCTTGGCCCAACTCAAATGCGCGCACTCAAGTGTTGATGATTTCTGCTGAACAGTTATGAGTATCATCACCAAATTTTGCAACAATGTTGATATAGTACTTTTCAATTGATATCCACACTTGGTTGCAAATTTATAAGCCATAAAGATCCATTGCGAGATATAAGTCCAAAACATCGAAAAATAAGAACTCCAAAACATGGATTTCGCATTTCAGGAAATTCCCATCAAACCGTTTATCTTACGATTTACCAAATTAACTTGCGCGTTCAAATTGATGTCAACGTTGATATGCAGTATGTAAATTTGCGTTAAAAAATTGTACACTTGGAAAAATTACCGAAGTTCACCAAAATTGAAAAAATTACGGAGATTTCACGATTTTTTAATCCAAAATCAATGAATTAATTTAGGAATTCGCGTACTGGATCTCATAGATTGATTCTTTATTAAAGTTTGTGTGAAAAACCTGAAAGCTGAGCGCTTAAACTCGTCTCCAAGCCAGTTTTGATACTAGACAATAATACTGTTAATATTGGTTACTTGCCAGTTGACTCATAACACATTTGCGAGATAGAATAAAAATGAAATTTATCAATCTGACTAGGAAGGCCTAGCCTTAGGGATATAAAAGGTACCAATTTTTCCGGAAATTTTGGAAAAAAACGTGTTTTTTCCGTTTTTTTCCTAACACGTTGGAAAAATTGGAAAAATTGGAAAAATTGGGGAAATGTGGTGTTGCATGCACACTGATAAATAAAATTGATTGGAATAAACAGACATGTTTATTTGCATCAATTATAGGTAGGCCCTAGCCTATAATTACATAGATACATAACATTTTTGTAAATAAATGTTAATCATTGGATGAGCGAAGCGAAGACTTCAATTTCACCGACCCCCCAAAAAATTTAGCTCGGGTGTTTTTTTTTTTTGTTTTTTTTTTTTGTTTTTTTTTTTTGTTTGTTTTTTTGTCTGTTTGTTAACTCTCTACCAGACAAACGGCTTATCCGATCTTGATGAAAATTTGACAGGACCTTCGAAATCTCTGAACTTAGAGGTGTATTGTTTTTGGGTACAATCGAAGAAATATTTCTCATGAATATCGTACTTTTACGATTTTTTTCGATTTTTAGTGCGATATTTTCGTGACATTTGGGCCAATTCTGACCAAACGGGTTTGGGCTACAACGTTCATATTATACATGGACATTAAGGTTATGGTGATGTAGTACCTTTTGAAAAAAAAAGTTGAAAAAGTTAGCCAGAATCCATAGAAATAAAGCTTTTAATATAAGTTTTTTGATTTTTTGTGCGATATTTTCGTGCCATTTGGGCCAATTCTGACCAAACGGGTGGGGCAACAACGTTCATATTATACATGGACATTAAGGTTATGGTGATGTAGTACCTTTTGAAAGAAAAAGTTGAAAAAGTTAGCCAGAATCCATAGAAATAAAGCTTTTATTATAAGTTTTTTACGGTAAATAACACCAATTGACAAGAAACAAAAGAAACTTGACAACATTCACCTACAATGCGTAGGCAGCAAAACAAAGCACTTGCAAAAGTAAAGATATCCCAAGCAAACTTTAAACTTTAAAAAGCTCATCCATCAACGCGGCGGGACTTTAGCGTTTTCCTAGTTAATTCATTACCAATTAGACTACCGGTACCTCCCGTATTACATCCATATAAAATTTAAAAAAATACCTTAGGTTACATTTAAATAATTGAGATTTTAATTTTAAAGGAACTTTTACCTTTTCCATACATCGTGTAGTAGGCCTACTCAAGCTAGATATAGAAGAGACTACATTTTTAATTGAAATTGTAATTTTAGAGGAATTGTTACCGCTTCCGTACATACTTGATGTAAAAAAATATATATGAGAAAATGTTAAATCAATTAGATTTGGCCTCAATGTACTGTATCATATACATATTCATACTGTAAATCATAAGTCTGACTCAAAAGTCACAACTCAAATATTTTACATTTTCTTGATAGTTTTATAAAACTTTAAGCATATGGAAATTTTGATGATCATTGATTATGGTAGATATTTATAACAATTTTAGTTAAAATTTTATACTAGGCCTCTATTATTTTCCTAGGCCTACCTTCATAAACTTTTGTAGGCTTGAAGTCAAACAATTTAAACCCAGTTAAATTGCAACAAAGTAGGCCTATGTGATATATAAAATAAAATAAAGTAGGAACAGACAAATCTTAGTTTAGGCATAGGCCTAGTGGAAAAAAGATACTACCGCCTAGAGTTGTTGTTGTAGAAAAGGAGTATGTTAAGAATATTAAATAACAATAGACCTGTATTTATAACTAATTTTTATTTTTAAGTGACTCGAGTCACAAATCTAATTTTACAATGCTAATAAACTGAACCAAACTGGTAAACTTTGTAGAAAGTAAATATATTTCAATTTTTCCCAATTTTTCCAATTTTTCCGGAAAAAAACGGGAAAATATCCGTTTTTTCCGGGATTTCAATTTTTCCGGAAAATTTCGAACCCTACCTAGCCTACACCTTATCTCACCCTTGGGCTAAGTAAGACTTTTAATATTTAGAGAAAGACAAATTTGAAACTAAATCTTGCCAAACTCAAGTACTTAATTTTCAGTAAGCCCAAATACGTCAAGTGAACTTCAACGTTTCAAGGACTCATGACAGCTGCTGTTGTTGTTACACAATGCTCTCTTGCAAATTACGAATTTCAGGGAGTGTTGGCACTGCTGCATATTCTCTACATTAGTAATCTAATGAGATGTTATTAAATACGATGTTAAACAGTTGATTGAACATCTTTTGATGTGGAGGAATGAGTTGTTTACTATAAGCCACCATTTTGGATATTCTAACAGCTGCTAGACAGTGTTGTCAAGTATTGTTGACTAGTTCATTACTTAAATAGCGGAATATTATTAATACATTAAATGCAAAATAGGATTTTAAATAAATAACAACAACCCATTTTCATGAATAATTCCCACGAAAATACCACATAAATCACCGTCTGTGTATACGATATACCATAAAGAAACAACAAAACAATTTTCAGTGTATGTGTCCGTCTCGCTATTTTAAAACACAAACTAAAGCTTGCTCAGTGCAAGTTTCCGTAGCAGACTGTACATCAGGCTGGTCGAGTCATGTGTCGTCGAGTGGGTCAAGACACCGACTAGCAGTCTAATTTCATGACAGAATCCGTGGCCTAAGCGCTATAGGACTTACGCGTAGAAAAGCATTGGGAATCAACAAGCAGGTACCAACAGTAACTCACACCACACTGCATGTAGTACAACAATTCGTGAAAGATCGAATTAGACTTTTTGTAATAAAGAAAATTACAGACGAATTGCCATATTATATTATACCATACGAGATAAACGTATACTATTGGCACCTACCAAGGGGAGTTAAACTCGCAGATCCCAAGTTTATAGCTTGCCTCGAGGAATAGATATTCTTTGACTAATGTGTATTGGTCGAATCAATGGCCAGTATCGTCCAACAAGCACGGGGACGGGGGTACCTAAGGCAGGGAGCGAAGCTACTGAATCAACTGATCATTGATGTGTTGGTGGCGGTGCCGGGTCAGCCTACCGTGGACTTCTACTGAAGATCGGTCCACAGGAATAAGGAAGTTCCTCCTCTCTTTACAACCACCGCATTCCTCGCACGAGTAGAGTGCACAAGATGTAGATTTATCTAATAGTCCCTTATTTTTGCTTGAATAGAAGTAAATCATCTTTCCTTTCGTTGATTCAAATGTTGTGTTTAACCGTTTAAATGTTCTTAAAGGGGCTAAAAACCCCAAAAATTATTTTTTACCACGTGATCTATAGCACAATACTACACTTAAATGACCGTTTAAAAAATTATATCTTGTAACTGTGATTTAACACGAATTTTTTAATTTTTTTGATCCAGAAATTGGCAAAAATTGGTGTTTTGGAAAATTTCCTAAATTGGCTTTAACCTGCTTCTTTTTTGGTCCACATAGATACTAGAGCATAGAACCAATCTAAAATGCCCCTTCATAACATCGTGTCTTGAAACTGTGCCCAAATATACCCTCAAACACGCAAAAATATGCATTCCAAAATCACACCCCATCTTGGTAATCAACATATTTTGACCGAACTACTTGCCCAAATTACAAAACAAAATATAGGGAATTTACAGAAAAGGCTGTAGAGTACCTCAATAAAGGGCCATATTTTTTTTGGATCAAAATCCTCCAAGGTCACGGGGCATAAAGATCGTCCCCATGTTATTTCTTATGGGAGATTTTTGTCGATGGGACCTAGCTCGAAAAATGTCATGTTTGACAATTTTTTGGGAGGTCATGGTGGCCCCAATAATTTTTCTGTTAATTGCTAAATTCATTACTAGGTAGCCTGAATGAAATATATTTTTTGAGTTAAGCGGTTAAATACCCCTTTAACAACATTTTACGTATTGGAAGGAGAATGGATTTATCTGGAAATATAATTTAACAATGAGGGTTTAGTGATCATCAACAGAAGGGTCAAGGAAGTATTATTAGATGCAGAGGCACACTGTATTTCTTACTCCGACTGTGCGAGGAAGGTGCTGGTGGTTGTATAAAGAGGGGAGGAAATTTCTTATTCCTGCGGACCTATCTCTAGTAGAAGTCCACCCCCTAGTACCCGCATTCAAAATGGTGGATGCGCCGGGTTATTTATGTAACAACTTGCTCCCCCCCCCCCACCCCTCTTTGTTGAAGGGAAATGCTAAAAAACAAACGCATTCAATCGGACGTCGTGTTCGGTTTTTATCGTGAAACGAGACAGACAGACAGACGGATAGACAGACAGACAGACAGACAGACAGACAGACAGACAGACAGACAGACAGACAGACGGACAGACAGACAGACAGACAGACGGATAGACAGACAGACAGACAGACAGACAGACAGACGGACTAACATAAAAGTGATACACATTTTAGAAAGCGTATTATACGTACCCGAATCTTAATTTTCTTCCCATTCAATGCAAATACTTCATGACTAATAGAACACATTCCAAATTCATCTGGTCTATGTTGTTTGAGAATGATGTGTGCTTTCCGTTGCTCAAGAAATTCCCCTGGTCAGCTTTCTGTTGTTTTGTTTTCGGGAAAACAATTTAAACACCGTTATCAAATTTCACACTGCCGAAAAATAAAAATAAATCTATGCTATCCAGTACGTTTTATTCCAAAATTAATTCATTTATTGGAAATTTATAAATTAGTGAAACCCACCGAAATTTACTCCATTTTGGTCTACTTGGGGAAATTTAAATTTTCCCAAGTGTAGGCCAACAGATTTTTTCAACGCAAATTTGCATACTGGATATCAACGTTTTAATCGATGTGAACGCGTACAGTAATTTGGTTTCATGTAAGATAAACGGTTTGGTGGGAATTTCCAGAATTGAAATCCATGTTTTGGATTTTCCATTTTTTTACGTTTTGGACTTATGTCTCGCAATGGATCTTTAAGGCTTAATTTTTGCAACCAATTGCGGATATCATTATAAAAGAACATTATTAACATCCATGCAAAATTTGGTAATAATATTATCAACCGTTCAGCAGAAATCATCAACACCTGAGTGCGCGCATTTGAGTTGGACCAAGCTCAGCGTTATGCAATGCGTTTCGCGAAGACACACGATTATAGGGCGCTGTTCCGAAGGGTATGGCTCTACAAGGACGTGGGTTCGAATCCCGCATATAAGGAATGTGTTTTTTTTGTAATAGTCCTTCATCGTCAACAGTCTCTCACCACTCATCGTCTCGAATAGCCTAACGTGCATTGCTATAAGACGTTAAGCAATACAAATCATCATCACCATCCATACTGATATATTACTGCCGAGCCGCCCTATAAAGACAGTGTTTCGTAGGCTACAACTTTTGACGAAAACAACTGGTCCATAGCACAGATAACACATTAATATATTATCTGTGTCCATAGTGTTCTATACACGTACGTTTTTCGCGCTAGGGTTGGTAATCACTTCATCTCAGATTTCTCATCTGTCTTTGAACCTCGACCGGCAGCATGGAGGCTCATGCGTATAACGCGTGGGACTCTGATTTCGACACGTCCACTGGTCGAATCCCCCACGGGAATCCTGACCGAAAATTTACGAGTTCTTTTGATCGTGAGTGCGAATGCAAGGGATTGAGTCCTATTAAACAGAATTCAGGCATTCCTCCATCCCTCACAACACGACTTCAAAATACCTAGTTAGACATCTGAAGACCCTGCAGCATGCACCATGGGCACGTTTCTCCCATTCTCACAATGATAAGTATAACCATGGTAGAGTACTAATGCTTTATACAACTTACAAGTCAGTCGGACACGGATCGATCGTGTATTATACCAATCTAATTATTTCAAAACTCATAACTGAATAAAAGGGGTCTGGGGTATAACACTATATCTAGGCCAACTGCAACCCATAAACGTGCAATTGGCCCTTAAGGCTATTGTAATCAGGGTAGGGTCAAAACCTTGGAAGTCCATGAAATTTGGATGAATGAAAGAGTACCTTTAATAAAACAGCGATTTTTTTTCGGGACATAACCTCACTATCGGCTATTATATGTCGTTTTTGACAATAGTGTAGCCAGTTACGCTAGTGCAAAATTAAATTTTGTGAATCGGTTTTCTGGATATAGTTTTTTTACACCTTTAACTACAACTTCAACTATAAGGACAAATAGATTTCTGAAAATACAGTTGCGGTGTATGATTTTTTTTGTCAAACGTACAAATACGAGTTTTTTCGAGTTTTGTATCGTCTGGCAAAAAAAATCGTAAACCAACTATTATTTCAGAAATCTATTTGTCCTTATAGTTGAAGTTGTAGCTAAAGGCGTTAAGAAACTATATCCAGAAAACCGATTAACAAAATTTAATTTTGCACTAGCGTAAAATGGCTACACTATTGTCAAAAAAACGACATATAATGGCCGATTGTGAGGTTATGTCCCGCCCCAATTTTTTTTTCTGTTTTAAGTAAGGCCCTCTTCATTCAGAAAAATTTTTTAGCCATGTTTCTTCAACTTTCAAATTATCGGCCAAGGGGTACAAAAGCCTTAACAGTGACTGACTTCGAACTGACTGCTGTTCCTAGTATAATAATAATGCGAAATAAAGAAACTTTAAACCCCGTATAGTACAAACCCGTAAGTAAAATTTTGTGGTCTTTTTGTATCTACTATGCCCCGCCTTGATTTTACTTGGGCGAAGTGCAGCACAATAATTCTCGAAAAATCAACCAGCTCCTAAAGTGATTCCCATGCCCATCAAGCCAACGGATATGCTCATGACATCAGCAGCTAATCTCCAACTCACCACATCGATAACAAGTAACAAAAAACACCCATTCCCGAGCGGGTGAGCTTTTTACTTCAAATTCATGTATTAATTAATTTGTATTTAGAGTCTACCCACTCAGTTACAGAACTGATTTTCAGTAGGGGAGATTCAATTTAAAGCCGACCAAGACAACCCTGTAGGCGCCGACACCATAGACGAACGAACAATGACCAACTGTGAGACAGGCATATTTAAGTATAAAACACCGATCAATGAAGCTGGACACGATTTCACCCCTGGACAGAGCCAGAATCAACAAGGCTGATTGGGAAAGAACCTTAGAATTTATTATGTACCTCGTTGCTAAGACTGCTCTCCAAAGTTACCGTTTACAAATTACTAAGCAAAAAACTGATGGATAAAGTCCAAATCAGAAGATAAATAAACTTCTGCCTATAGCGGGAATCAAAACCTACCTTCTGCATTGGAAGCAGAGACGCTAACCACAAACCAACGAACCACCACAGGACCACTTATAAATAGGTCGACAACAAAAGTGCAGTGGTTTCATTTTATTTTTTAAATATTTACTATAATGTCTGAAATTGTTTGCACCCTATTTTTTGTATACCTTATAGTTTTAGTATGTGTTCGTCTTGTATGCATTGATCCGGATAATGATCAGTGAAATTACATTAATACCCACAGGCTGCAAACTTCTTCAAGCATATGGCTCTACGAGGGCGTGAATTCGAATCCCACATAAGGCAAGTTTTTTTTTTGTAAATGTCTTTCACCGTCATCTATCACCACTCATCGTCTCGAATAGCCTATGAGACGTTAAAGGCGCAAAAAGCATCATCGTAACATTATTGGAGAGAGGCTATTAGACTTGTGTGATCTCCTCTGTACCTATATACCATCTTCACATGTTCTAACTAAACCATACATCCCCACACCAACAAGACGTATTGTATGACAGGGGCGGAACCAGCAACTCTATAAGGGGGGGTACGGAGCTCAGCCACAGATTTTTTTAAATTACGTTTTGTTAAAAACGTGTTAAAATGGTTTTAGAGGGGTTATATCATCACGTTGCAGGATTGATATGATCATTATAGAATAAAATTTAACCCTTATATAAGAATCAAGGGGGTAGCCCCTACCGCCCCCTGGATCCGCCACTGTAACAAGCGGGGGTTACAAGGGCTTCATTTCCGGCGCCCGCGCGTGTTTTGGTTGAGAGACCGATGAAGGAGAAAACGATTATCTCGTGACCAAGTTTAGTGATATTCAGTAATTTATTTGTGGTTTTATTATGCTAGGCTTCTCATAGTCGCGTTGATAAATGAGAGTATAGTCTTGCATTCTTACTTTATATTTCGCTCTTCAATTTTACCCCAACAAGTAGTATATTATATTATAGTTTAAAGATTTCGAAGGTTCCCTGTAAATATTATCCATAGCTGTTCGTCCAGTAGAGAGCAAGAAGTCACACAGGTTTTAAACAGCAGAAGATAACATGGAGAGCCTGAAGAAGAAGCTGGAGTAACTTTGAAATATTGTTCAATTGAAATTTAGAAATAACCTTCGTTTTGAGTTAAACCGTGTTTTATAATGTTACTTACTGTATATCCAGTGTTGTAAAAGTCACTTTTGTAAAGTAATTCAATTACAGTTAAAGTTACTTGCTTGTGAAAGTAATTGAATTACTTTTATTTTATTACCAAAGTTATTGAGTTAGTTACTTAATGAAGTAATTGAATTCCTTTTTTTAAGTTACTTCATGAGATTTATTAAAAATGCAGCAACTGACAGCATGACGAACAGAACATAATGTTATTGGATGAGCGTAGCGAGCGAAGCGAAGATTCCATTTCACTACACTGGAGAAAAAAATCCGGAATGTTTTTTTTTTGTCTGTTTGTTAGCACGATTCTGGCTAAACCGATACTCCGATTGCGATGAAATTTTATGGAGCCCTTCGAAATCTCTGAACTTAGAACTGCCACGTTTTTGAGCGCAATCGGAAAATTATTTCTCATTAAAATCGCAATTTAACGATTTTTTTCGATTTTTAAAAAATTTCTTCAGCTTATAACACCTACATGCTTTATCCGATTTTAATGATTTTTTCACAGAACCTTAATTTTATGAATTTAAGTATTCGTGTGAAATTTGAGCGCAATCGAAAAACTATTTCTCTTGAAAATCGAAATTTTACGGGTTTTCTTCTTTTTTAAAACAATTCCTTGGCTTATAACACCCACATGCTTTATCCTATTGCAAGGATTTTTTCACAGAACCTTAATTTTATGAATTAATATATTCGTGTAAAATTTGTGCGCAATCAAATAATTATTTCTTATGAAAATTTCAATATTACGATTTTTTCCTTTTTAAAATTATCACGATTAATAGAAAAAAAAAATTTAAGTTAAATTTTTATTTAATTTAATAGTTTTAAAAAAAATCTTCAACTTAGTAATGATTTTTTCACAGAACAACAGAAAATCCGCATAACAATTGGCAGCTCATCCAACAACGCGGCGGGACTTAAGCGTTTTCCTAGTTATTTTGATGTTGTCATGTTGATCAAGACATACATACACCCATTGATATTAAACCCCTATAGTAGTAAGCAGTCGGTGGTCCACTTCCGTTACAATTGGAAGCCATCTTGAAATGACAGTTTACATGTTAATCAAATGGGAGCGATTTGAAGACCGAATATTTTTAAAGATGGCCGCCAGTTTGACAGCTGAGCATACTAGATTTTAACATCAAATGATTACTAAATTCCCTTATGCAATAACTTTTTATTGTTTTTGTTTATTCAATATCATGCTGCACAAGCTAAAACCATATCACACAATCCAGTAAAGTACTTTATTGCTTTGAAAAAGCATAAATTAAAACGCCAAATTGCCATTTTGAACTGGATTTTCGACGCTTCAATTTGTTACTCTCGCGCCTGTGCGGAAGTATTGGACACTGCTAATCTAGCCTACTATAGGGGTTTAATATCAATGCACACTCGTAATCAGCGGAAAAATCTCAATCCATCATACCATACCACACACACAAAAAGTAAGTATAGATATTATTTCAACTTTTTAATTGTTTGGGTTTGAGAAGTTGTTATATTATTTTAAATTACTTTAAAAAAGTAACTTGAAAGTGAAATTTAAAACTGAGTATAATTACTTATAAAAGTAATTCAGTTACAGTAACAGTTAGGCCACATTAAAATAAAAGTAAGTTAAGTAGTAATTCAATTACTTAAAAATTAACTAATTACTTTTACTAAGTTAGCCTACTTTACAACACTGTTCCAGGTAAACAAGAACTGCAACTATGAGATAACCAATCTAGTGGCTGCTGAGTTGTTGGGTGCAAGACCACAAGGTGAATCCCTCGACCCAAATATGATTTCTAAAGAATGCAGCAAAGATGTCTGAAAAGTTGGCAGAATGAAGGGGGGCTAAAAAAAATGAGTTTTTTTTTTTAAATGTATGGGTATTTCGCGGAAAAAATTTAAAATTGTAAAAGTACGGCGAAAAAAAAATTGGAAAGCAAGGACCAAAAGAAAACTATTTTCCCTTAAATGGTTTAGTAAGGTATGAAGAAACTACCAAAAAAAACCCCTGCTCAAAATTTTAATTTGAACTATTGGATTATTCGGGCATTTGAATATTTTTGATTCTGGAGTTATATTCCCGTCCAAACATTCCAAAAAAAAAATCTGCAATTTACATAGACTGGGACCTCTTTCAAACTGCAATTTTCAGTCATCTTATGAAATTTTCTTAAAAATTTTATTCAGGTCTAGGGGTTTCCCGGAATGTAAAAAACCCAAAAATTTTTTTAATGAAAATTTTGGAGAACACTAGTCCTTCCTTTAGCAGAAGTAATAAAAACACAGGGGTTTATAACATCCTTTGGGGGATGCCGCGCCCATCGCTAATAGTGACATAACGTATAGTTAGAAAAACGAAAAAATCAGGCTTTCTTCTACAAGCAGATTCAAGTAAACATTTTGTTGAAAAAAAACAAAAATAGGCCCCCATTGCTGTTGATTAAAATTTTAATGCCCACAAAAAACACATTTTTAAAATACTACAAAAAAATCGGTGATACTAAAGCAAATTTTCATTAACTAAATGCCCTTCTGTGAGTCCGCACCGACCCCGGGGAAAGCAGAGTGCGTATACGTACTGCCCGTCGGAAACCTTTTTGTTCATCGCCGGTAAACGTTTCAGAACGTGGTGGTTTATTTAATAGGGTATGGCGAATCTCACTTGTATCGAATACAGGCCTACCTGAGTTTATACCCCTACCATGGGATAAAGGGTTGTTTACTGGATTTGTACTCCATACCCACATACAAAATATATACAATAAAACAGATGGGTTATTATGTCAAGTCTTACATAGGCCTACATCAGAAAATGACGAATAAAGCTGGTTATTCACCACTACAATTACCTGTGTGTTGGGTGTATAAAATAGGAATCAGCTGGTACTTGAATAAGCAATATACATACAACGATTTTGTGCCGTCCCGTTGCAACTGCTAAAAATATGATCGACACCATTTTTATTTTTAATTTGTTGGTGAATATTTTCACTGCTGTAACTTTTTCGCAAAGTCCGACAATTTTGGAGATGTACGAAAACAAACACGTTTTTCCGCCATTTTCTAATATGGCAGCAGAAGCTCCAGTCCGATCATAGAGAAGTTTTAGTATGTTGACAAGGAAGATTTTAGTAAGCTAAGGCCTCTGAAAAATTCAGCTTCTTCAAAACATTTTTCCTCTAAACGCCAATGTAAGGTTATATTTGACAGGATTACTTGTTGTACCGTTGAGTGACTAATCGGTTATACTACACAAAACATCAACACTTTGAATAATATATCCATCAATAATAGAAAGTGAGGTATTGGTAGAGGAACAAACCTCGAAATAAATTAGGAAAGTTCATAAGAGCTAATAAATTAATAAGATGTAACATGTGTTTTTGTGATTATGGCTTAGAAATGGTTTGATTAGAATATTATGTCGTTAATGGAATGAAGCTGATGAGGGAAGTGTTATATTTTATATGCACGTCAAAGCTAACAGTGGGTTTAGTGCCACACAAAACTTGTTATAATCAAAACCTCAGGTAACCACCAACAATGTGCAAATTGAAGGAAACAAGTTTACAAGGACCCACACCTTTTTAACGGTAAATAAACAAACTTTAACATTCATCAGTGGAGTTTTGTGGTACGGACTAAGAAGGTGAATTGAAAAATAAAATGTTGAAAAAATTGCTGCTGCACTATAGCGTAAATCATAGAAACTCTCTTGGTTATTGAATCTTTCTGTGAACCCATGGCATTAAGAACTGTGGCAAATGCATTGACAGATTGAACTAGGGATGTCAACGGGTACACCAATATCCCGCTTACGCGTATGGTGCATAGGATTGCCAACTTTTCAAAAAATGGAATTAATGACATTGGGAACTTAGCGGGGATGGGGCTAGGGAGGGGCAGATTTTTGTGGGTATAACAAATACAATTTTGGGTATTAGAAATGGCTGAAAATTGAAAAATGCTAATCTTTTGGATTTTATCTGTAGTGAAGGCCTAAGGTTGAGGTAATAAAAATTGAAATGGAAAAAACTAAAAAAAGTCATTTGAATAGTGAATTACAAAGCATTACGCGCATGTTTATATGTCGACGAGTGAATGGAGATTGTTTGTGGGAATGACCAATCGCTTCACTACTTACGGCGCAAAACACATCTCCCAAGTAATATTGTTGAAAAATGTTTTTAATCAGTGAACATTAAACTATATGTAGTGGAAGAGGGATATTTTTGCCAAATCAGGACATATTATGCTGTTCTCACTGAGGTAATTCCAACATCAGAACAAGGTCTCAAAATCAGGACTGTCCTGATGAAACCATTACGTTTGGCAACTGTACTCGTGCATGTTGGTACGGACACGGTTTCAACTTCTTGATAGGTACCTATTACCAGCCATAACCCAAGGTTTGTGAGTCGTTTCCACAAATTTAAAAAATGGTACCCCAATTTACGGTGTACGCCTACATGTGCTGGCACTGTTTGCAAGTGGGCAAGTAGAAGAACGTTAACTTGCCATACACAATCCAACTTCATGTAGGGATGACCCGGGAGATGGGTACCCGTTCCCCCCCCCTTTTTTCCTGTGGGGATTACTTAATTTTTCTTTGGGCCTCACTTCTACAGCAGGCAGTGGAGAAAAATATGTCAGAGCCAGTCCGTGATTAGCTAGGGGTTATTGCAGTTATGCTTATAAACACCATTTTATTTTTATTTATTTATTAACGTTTTTACCCAAATTCAGTTAAAAATGATTTGGTTCCCTTTGTCGTTAAACCTGCGCATTTTCTCATCTTTTTAATCTGATTTAATTTTCTAAATTGAAATTTATTATAGAGGTTTTTATAAACCAATTAATATTTTTGCCTTTTTACCAGAGCTCCCAAAATTTTTTTTATTTCACTGTGGTTTTGGGGGTTCAACCAGTCTAAAAATAACAGTTCGTTTAAAACCCCGGTTTTGGTACCTTTTATATTTAAACAGTTATAGGCAAAAAATACAATAAAAACAATAAAAATTAAGTAATTAACCTTTTTGAAAAGCGAAACCATTTAAAATAATAGTAGGTCTATTTCGAACATGCCACAGCTACAATCAGCTATCATACCTGACCAATTGTCCACAATTTCTATCACCCCCAGGAACAAAGCTTTTTACAAAAAAACAAAAAACAGTGCAAAAAAGTTGACACTCGCAAAAATTTGTTTTTCCCTATCCCTAACAGAGGGGAGGTAGGGCCTAAACAAGAAGACATAAAATAAAAATGCACATCTTTAAAACCCCTTTCATTGTAAAAAAACACGTTGAGGCGGGCATGTCCTAAAAAGGTGAAAAGGAGGTTAGAGTCGAGTGCTTCGAAAGGAAATATGGCGGGACTTGTAAAAGGAAATTAGCCCCCCCCCCCCCCCCCAATAAAAAAAAGCAATTTTCGCGATTTGGCAATTTTTAGACAATGTGATCTGAAATCCCTAACCAAAATAACCAAAATTCCAAAATTTCAGTTACAGTTCGGGGGTTTCGGGTTTTGGCACTTCCCCTTTTAAACCCAACGGGTTTAGGTTCGGGTTTTTGGGTTTAGTAAAAAAATCGGTTTTGGGGTTTTAACCGTTCGTGCCCTGCTTTTTACCAAAAACTTTTTAAATGCGAATGATTTTTGAGTTATTTTACACCCATGACGATAAACGACCTTTTAATTGCCTGCGGGCAGCCCAAGTATAATTGCGGGACCCCTATGAAAATTATGGGATTTGGTAGCCCTACTTTCATGATGTCACTGTAGGTTGACACTATGATACGTATGGAGTAAACCAATCTGATTAGTTAGATAAAACCACTTTAATAACAAGGGGAAAAAAATTAAAGGATGGCCACCCCACTCACACTTGCATTTAGGAATTTTAACTTTTTCCCGTGCGGTGAGTTATAGGGTTATCACGGTGGTCCATTGTGCGTGGTCTTTTCCCTAAAAAATGATAGTAGCCCATGGGTACCCTTACAAATACTTAGTTCAAAACACATTCAAGTTCAAAAAATTAGGCAGGGGTCGAAATTAAAGCCCCCCGCTACCTGAGGCAGGAAAACTTTGATCGGGGTAGTAAAAAACTCATTTACTCCCGACAGGCGATACTTTTTCCGAGTTCCCATTGCCGTTCAAAAAAAACTTTAAAATTTTGCACCGATAACCTTACGAGTTTCCAGTAGTTTGTGTGCAACCTATAGTATGGAAAAACGTTCTTTAATAGCAAACAAAATAAAAATCTTTAATTTAGGCTTATTTGTTAAATTATGGTGACATTCGTTTCCGGGGCCCTCCCCAGCCCCCCCCACCCATTGTCAAAACCCCCCAAAAATTGTGACTTTTTAAAAAAATTACTTATGAGTTGTACTCAATATAACCCAAACCCATTTGATTTCGGGCTATAAAAACTCTCGGGTAAGGATTACTTTGCCATTAGCCCGAAGGGGGAGTGGGAAAAAAATTTGACCCCCTTTCTTCAGGGGGAAAAAAATTTTTAAACCCTTTTTCGTTTTAGATCCCCAGTCATACAATGACAATTCTAAAAAAAGCTGATTGGCCTGGGAAAAAAATTAAATTGTAAATTAAGAAATTTTTTACATAAACAAATTTTGGGGGGGGAAAAATTTGTTTATTTTAAAAAATTAGTGTAGTGGGCCCTTGGGTTAAAGTTTTTAATTTATGTTTTAAAGTTATTCCAGGCCTGTAAGCCTTTTTAAAAATGTCATTGGGATGACTACCTGCATCCGAAATTTTAAAGAAAACAAAATGTATTGTAATAAGAGGCACATGATCCTTAAAAATAGTGTGTTTGATAAAAGATTAACCACTTTTTTGCATGAAAGGCAAATATCTGACTCAAAAGAAAACTATCGAGCAAACCAAATGACTCATGAGTCATGGGCCCCATAAAAATCTAATTGTCAGGATTCTAAACCCCTTTGAAAAAACCAGGATCATTGTATGATTCATGAGTACTTAAAAAAGAGCTTTTACTACTCGGGGGGGCATGGGGTACTTTGCAAGCAGTGGTGTAATGGAGGGTTTGATTTGGGGGGGGGGAAAAAAAAAAAATACCCCTCCGGGAAAA